>ARYC01003969.1:0-32411 GCA_000711775.1 Oxytricha trifallax
TTATTTTCTATGAATACATAAATTTTCTTGAAGCTATGCTTTAAAATATATAAAAGAAAAATAATATCTCAGAACAAGATGATCAAGAATAATAATTGGAAAATTATTAGAAAATCAAAGAATTTTAGAAAACCAAAATCTTTTCAGATAAAATAATTGAATGTACAAAATGTTACAAAAACTTTTTGAATCTCAAAATTACAGATCCTAAATTCCCATATAATCAGCTATTAATAGAATTCATAAATCATTTTTAGCAAATTTCTGAAGTTCTAAATGAATTTTAAGTCTTTAATTAAACTTATGAAATAATTTTCCAAGAATACTAAGAATATATGGATCCTTTTGTTCTATAAAATTAACATACATAGAGAGTAGCTGCTGAAAACGAAGAAATTATGAGGTTTGAATTTTTAAATGATGACAATGAAAATTCATTATAAAATAAGAGAGATATTACAGAAAAATACACAAATTTATAAAATTATGACTAGGCTTTAAATTATAATGATGACCTTAAACTATAATAATCTTAATTTCTTCAAAATAACTCAAGGCTTAATTTTGGAGATTAGTTATAAAATATGAAATATAAGTTAGAGTAAAGCACATAATTTGTATAAGATTAAATACCAAATCACGAAAATGCAAATATGAATTAATGTAATTTGTACACAAATAAAATTAATCATATTTTTGCAAGTCAGTTGTATCTTTAATTTCCATAATAGTCTTAATTAACATAGAATTAAGGCAATGAAATTAATTAGGTTCACTAGGGCATATAACCAGACTTATAATTTACAAACCAAGGCTCTGATATATTATAGGACAATTGTTATTGTGATTAAAAAAATAAAATAAATTTAAAAGACAGAAAAAATATTGAGAATCGATCCTTCCCATTCAATTATTAGGATTCTAATATTTCAACATTAATTTATGTATTCCAAATTATCCAACCTCAATGTTCTAGCCATTTTTTAGAGAGATATAATTGAATAGATTTATGAAAGAGCATAATATATAAGTCTAATTTAGAATGAATCCTTAATTGATACTTAAATACCTCAGAATGACTAAGAATATTGAGGATTTATAGGATTTATATAAGCCAATTAAGATTGAGGAATTCAAACAAAAGATAGAATAATAAAAATACTTTTATTGTATGCAACACTGCAGATTTGACGACAAAAAATATAAGATATTTAAAGAAATAACACAAAATGTTTTTAATGGAAATAACAAATGATGAAAATAAACATAGAATTTTGCACCTTTTTTAATGCTTGAAATGTGGCGAGGTTGTTATAATATAAACTTAAGAAATTGTAGAAAATGAGTATGCCAAGTATATAACTAAGGCGTTTCCGGAAATAAATTTAATTGACAGATACTTAATTTAGCATTACATGAAGCATGTGATAATTACTGATTAGGTGTATTATGATAAAAATACTTTATCACAACAGATATGTCACAGAGACAAAATCAATGTTGCTACTAATAAAAAGGAAACATATTCAATAAAGAACGTACCTAATCAATTCAAAAATAATGAATAATTAAAATTTAAGAGATTGAAACATAAATATTTCATTAATAAGGTGTACGATATTCATTTTCTATCAAGTGAATATTTCTTCACAAAAGTATTTCAAGGAAATAATGATTTCATTTTTCTTTCAGGCTATAGAGAAAAATCAGATCTTTACCCTAAATAGCTAGAAGAAAATTACATAATAAGAGAATATCTGGATACTATAAAAATGGGAAACTAGTCTAGGCAGATACGAGGAACAAGGAAAAATTTTGTTAATAAGTGTAAAAAGATTTAGTGGAACATTTGTAGTAGAATTTATATTTTTGAAACTTAAATATTAAATTTTAACTCTTCATTAATAAATACAATATCTTTTGTTTATATTTGCATTAAATTTATTTTTAAAAAAATTATAATCATATTTAAAATTAATAAATTCTAAGATTTATTCTCAAATAAGAGAACTTATTAGCTTTTTAACCATTCTCTATTTTTTAATAATTAAATTTTTATTACTTTCAAAGTTAGTTGAATCATATAAAAATAAAATATTTATAATAGTGACAAATTTTCTTCAACTTAATTGAATTATTTTGTTTTTTAAATATTAATAAACATTAGAGCTTTACATTTCTAAAATTATAATTATTAGACAGTATTATAAATTATAAATAATAAATCATATAACAAATTTATTTTATGAGTCAGTTTTTATTATTGTAAAATCAACTATTTATTAGAAAGACACCCTGCCCCTTATTATATCTTTTAATATTTTAGCCAATTTATACATAATATATTAAAAATCATCTGTAAAATGCTTTAGTCTTTAGTTAATTCTTTAAATATAAGGGAAAATTATTATTATTCTCAAAATATAATAAAAACATTTAAAATTGTAATAAAAACTTATTATTTTAAATATTTAGAAAATTTGCTTTAATAAAATTTAAATTTCTGAATGAAATTAAAAATAAATATTATAATAAAAATTATTAATTAATTAGTTAAAATATAAAGATTTAAGAGTGAATACATTCTACTGAAATTGTTATCGATTGGTTGAATATTGAAGAAAAATTATATTCTCTAATTGAATATATCTTTAACACTAGAAAAATAATAATATTGTCTTATTTTTTTTAAACTTAAATTAATAAAATAAGAATTTTCTTAAAATTTTTTAAATAAACTCAATTTATTAATGTTATCATAAATAAATTTATTATCTATAATAATCCTATAAAAGCAGGGCTAAGAACAATAATTTTTTAATAAATATAAATTATTGCGGTATATTCACTAATATCTAATTAATAATATTAAGAAATGGTAATGCTCCAATAAAACATTACAATAAAATTAGCCTATTATAATAAATAATAAAAGTAATTAATAATATCTTAATAAATGTTATTTTTGTTATGAAAAGTTTTATTAAATTATTTATAAACATGTATTTAATCTCTACTAGTTTTAGTGATCTATTATTGAACAAACTTAATTGTAGCTGAAGTGTTACTCAAATTATTCAAACATACGAATATATATTATTGAAAATTAATTTCTGAAGAAAAGTATTGCATTAATAAAGTTAAATAAGCTTTATAATTTTATAATTAGAAGTGGTAGTAAACTTATTAGGAAATTAATATTAAGGGGAATAATGCTGAGAGCGCTTACTGTACCTCTTCCTCCAGAAGCATCAGGTATGGTCACCACCAAAACTCGACCGTAGTTCAAACTCGATAGAAGTCCTTTCTTCCATGTAGCCTTTCCGGATTTCCGAATGGGTCATGTGTTAGCTGTCATTTAACGTCATACCAGCTCCGGACGTGTATCCCGTGCTTTTATCAGGTAAAAAATAAATATCAGCGAACCCTGGATTTCGAACCCCCTACTCTGTCAGAAATGGTCAGTCGATCAACCCTCAAAGAGTAAGTCCGAAACTGGTACTAACATATTTTATATAATTTTTCATTATTTAATAGTCTATAATTAAATAATAATTGCTTAATCCATAAATATCTATCATTAGTTTATAATAGTATATTACAAAATTAAATTAATAGATTGAAAACTAAAACTTTAAAACTTTTTTATTATAATGAAATATCATTTACTCACACATTATATTGGATTTTTAGAATACCCTAGATAAGCAAAAGAAGATATTTTACTAATATATTCATAAGAAATAATCAAACAATTTAACTTATATTAAAAATGTAAGGCAATCGAGAAAAGCTGGGCAATACTTCTCGAGTGCTTTACATTTTTTGGAAATAAAACTATGAAAAATAATTTAGTTATTAAAAATAATATTTAATTATAAATTACAATTGTATGATCATTTAAATCAATTATGTATTTAAAATTTTGACCAATTTTATTTAATAATTTATTTTAAATGACATATTTTTTAAAAATGGGGAAATTTCACTTAAAGAATAGGTTAAATTATGTGATGTAATCTTACTGAACTATGCTGATGATTTTTTATTTTAAAAATTTATTTTATCTAGAATTGATTTATGCATATAAATTTTAATGCAATCAATCAACCATAGATTATTGTAATTATTTTAATTTGTTATTAATGATAATATTTACTTGAATATTATATTATTTAATTTAGGATTTTTACACTCAAGCCTCCTTAAAACAAGATCAAGAAGTATATTTATAATTGCATTAAACTTTCTAAATGTTATTTAATTTAAATTTATCTGCTTAATAGAAAGGTAGTATAATTAATTTTTCTAAATTTCTTATAATATTGAATAAAAAAAACAACAAAAAACGAACAAGTTAAATATGAAAATATAAGTAATTATATAAAAGTAGGTGAGATCTTATAATACTATTTAAGTTATAGAGATTTAGATTATTCAATATATTATTTGAAGTGACTTAAAATAAAATTTAAAGCTTTATGATTGATTAACATACTTAATCTGATAATTCTAAGACTTAATAAACTTTTAATTTTTCATGTAGAACGTGATTATTAATTTTATTTATAATTAAGTGAACTCTTTATTTTGATTTCATTTATTAAAAATTCAAATAAAATTATAATTTTTACACTTTTACTCTAAAAATTTTACATCTTCATAAGAAAAAAATTAACCACTTCACATTAAATTGTGCATATTCTTATATAAATTGTATTTTATGAGTAAGTATAATTTTTAAAAAAATTGAATTTCAACTAAATAGTATGAATTTTAAAAGAAAAAGATTTAATTCAAAATTGTATATTAAATAGACCAAGCTAATTCTTAATCATTTCAATCATATTATAATTATTAATTATTTATATATTTATTATTTAAATTTTCTTTAAAAATATGCATTTAGTACTTTTATATTAATAAATTGTTGTAGAAATTATTAATGATTTCATTTCACAGCCAATCGATTTGCGATTTTCAATATATAATGAAAAGAAACCTAAATAAAATAAAATTGTAAGTTATTAGAAATTCTTAAAAATTTAAAAGTGGAAACTACCATCAACTATAATAAACTTATATTTTAAAAAAAACCCAATAAACTCTGCATCTTCTCAAAATGTTTAATTCTCTTGGTAGTCGCTTATGAAACTTAACAATCATTATAAATACATTTATATAAAAATGTATAAATGTAAGATCTAGCAGCAATATACTTTTAAAATTTAATGTGGGAATTGTTTGAGCTGGGAGTTTGAGAAAATTAGTTGCTTTTACAAACTTTGAGATAGTTAATTATACCTTCTGAATAAAATTACTTCATTAAGTTTGACTTGTAGAAAGTATTAAATTTATTATAGACATATTTACTCATTATGGTTATAATAAAATCTTTTGATTTTATGAGCTTGTGGCTCTAAAGTGTTCATTTGAATAGTATAGTTGTAAATAAATAGACATATTTTTATTCTTACAATAATATTTTAAATCTCTTTTTAATCTTGAAATATTCTTGGATAATAAATTTTGATTAAAGAATTTCATTTTTATTAAAGTTTGATTGAAAATTTATTTGCAATCACTTCATGATATAATCAATTTTTTTTTACTATAGTAGTGATTTCGCTTAATTATTTGAATTTATGATAACACATAGTTGACTCTTTTATTAAGATAATTCTATGAAAAAGTCGATTTAAAAATTAGAAAGTATTATAAAAATTATATTATAATTGGCTAAACATCTTATTAAAATTTAATTAATTGTTAAAATAATTATTTATTTTTAAAGAGTTTTAAAATGTATTATACCATTTTTGTTTTTTTAAATATCATTTAGCAATTTTTCAAAATAATTGATTTAAAACAAATATGTTCTGATTAAAAGAAAAATTTTAATATAAAATTTGATAAATTTAATTTAAACTCTATTAATTTAAAATAAAAAATATAATCCTTAATTTTTTAATTTATCTATTTATTAATAATCAAATTAACTTAAATTTAATGCAGATTATCAAATAATTCAAAAAATGAATCGAATTTCATAAATTATTTCTCAAAATAATGAATTACCAAAAATTTATAATTAACTTTTCAATTTTGTGTAAATTAAAAAAACAAAATTAAAACATTATAATAGAAACACGTTTAAATAACCCTAAAGTAACTTCAAAGCACAAAGTTATCAATAGATTTTATATAAGATATAAAATGATTTTTAATTTATTGTCAGATTCAATAATTCAATTAAATTATATATTAAAAAATATATTTCAAATAAGCATAGAATATTTATATTTATACATAATAATTTATGAATCTTAATAAGATTAGAAAAAGTAAATAAATAATAAAACCATTTTATTTAGATAAGTTCAAACTGTCTAGGAGTTTCTTTTTATCAAACATTAAATGCATATACAACTTAAACTTTTATTATAGTTGGTAATACTTTGAAATAAAATGCGATGATTTATTTAGTTTATTTATCAATCTAAATTAGTTTTATAGTTTTATTAAATTTAACTCACTTTCAGATAGTTTGCAACTTCTAATTATAAAATTTGTGAAATAAATTTTTCGAGTTAGAGATAGAATTTTCAAATAAAATTATAAATACCTCTCAACATAAAGATGTGCGTTGATCGAGTGAGATTCAAAACTAATATTTATATGGATTGATTTTGTTTTACATGAGATAAAACTAATAAATTTAATACCAAATAAAATGTTGATGTAATGAGATACAAATATATCTAATGTGATGCATTATTATTATTTTCTAAATATATTTTTATTTTATATATATATATATGGTTTATTATAGTTCATGCAACCTAAATTTTTAAGTTCATTTCAGAACATATCAACAATCTAAATAAGAAATTCGTACAATAAAAATATAAAGTAATTTGATTTGACCTAACAAGCTTTTTGATATCACAATATTCATAAAATCCAAAATTGTCTAAGAATTGATATTGTTTCTTTAAAATTTTAGATTTCTAACAATGAGGCTTTAAATTTGAGTTACCTTAGCTCATGAATAGGAAATAAATTGGGTTTCCCCAATTTCAATATCTCTAATTTCCATCATGTCCACATCTATGTATTTTCTATTTTCTTCATAAATAGTAATGCTCCTCCAATTAATTATAACTTTATTTACAGGAATTTTAATTCTCAAATTATCTGAGCTTAAGTATTGTTTTCATTTTTATGATAGACATTAAACCACTGTCTTCATTTGTAAACCATAGCACATATAGGTCTAAATTTTAAGTTTATATAGAATATGAAGTCTGCTCACTTAAAATGAAATAATTTAAAATTTACACATGTGCAATTATTTTTAAAAAATTTTATCTATTTCTCCTGTGCATATCAAAGATTATCAACTAATATACATTTATCTTTCTTTAACTCTTCAAATAAAATGTGCATCTTAAAGTTTATATCCAAATCCAAATAATGTAATATATTTAGCATCACATAGTCTACTGAATGGTACTATTCCAAATTGAATTAAACCTTGAGGTCTTGGTAGCCTCAATTTTCCTCCATTTCTTATTCTCATTTAATCAATGTTAAATACATCACCCCGACTCCTAGATTTAAAAGAATAGTGAAATAAAATAAATCTCCTTCATTCTAATTATTGCTTTATAATTGTTTAGAGTTTGATACTTGATATTCAAAGAAAAAATATTAATTTTTTTATACTATAATTTGATTTTTTTGCTGAATCTTCGTAATTAGGTTCAAAGTCATCACTGCTATTTTTTTAAACTTATTTTTGCTAAAACATCACTAGTTTATTAAGGTTATTATTTAGGAATTCAATTATTATTTTTGGCGTAGTCCTTACTCTTGTAACCTCCTAAATTTCACCAAAATCAATAATTATATAAACTTTACAAAATCAGGCATTTTAATTGTTTCATTAATCATAAATGCTAAAAATCTAGAAAATATAATTTTGATTGCTTTCGGTGAATCTAATTTTCAATAGTTGCAGTGAAATTAAATTCTCTTAAGAAACCTAATACATTACCAATTAATAGCAACTGAATGATTTTCAATTAAACAAATATACAATTAAAACTCTCTAATTAATTAATTTATGTTATTAATATAAGGTTGAATTTTTCCTAAATTCTTTTCTATATCTATTCGTATTTCATAACACATCCTTCAATTTTTATTATTGTAGTTGTAAATTGACAAATTTCTCCTAAATATTCCTTATTACAAATTTTCCTTAATAATATGATAATATAAATTAATTTTCTCCTTGATATCTCTTTATTTTATCTGAATCTCTTTTGAATAATACATTTCCCATATAGTCATTTTCTCAAAGGCATTGCAAACCAGAATGAGTGAAGTCTGGATTTAATTCTTTAAGTGATTTTTAGCACAGTAATCCTTCACCACAAAATTCTAATTATCAGAATTTATGTTGAGATTGAGCCAATTAGTGCAATAAATTTGGATTTTAATTTAAATAACTTGAGATTTTGAATTTTTAAAAGCTGAGCTCATTAATTAAAATTCATTGTTGAAATCTACTATGCTTTACAATATAAATTTGTAAAATTATTATTCTGATCTTTGACATAAGAATTTATAATTTAAAATAAAATTATTATAATAAATTAAAGTTGCATTGTATGCGTATTAATCTTCAATAAAAAATGAATATTTAAATTATTATCAGTTGACTTAAAATTTATTTATTAATAAAATTTGAATTGAACTTGAAATTAGTTTCTAATTTATAATAAATTTGTTTATTTTTATTAACTATTATTTAATTCTAGTCAATTTCAATATTATTTAATATTAATTTTTCACATTATCGAAGTATAATATTTAATTTTAGCTTTTTAAAATTGCTCTAATTATCTTTTCAAGAAATTTTCAAACTTTTAAAATTAATTTAAATTAAGTATTTTAAATATATGTAGAATTAGCTTTAGATTAAAATATGATTTTTATGATTTATATTTATAATTTAATTTGTATTTACTTTATCAAATATTTTTAAATTTCTTAAAAATATGTAAAAAATTAAATATAAATTTTAAATTAATGTCATTTTGTTTATTATTAATTCTCGCAATTCTTTGAATTTTATTTTTCTTCTTCATATTTATTAAAGTTAAAACTTTATCATGTAAAATTAACTAATCATATGTTTGAAGTTAAAACATTAAAATGTTATCTTGTATGCATTTACAAATTCATAAAAATTTAAATTTTATGATTATTTATAAATGCAGTTAATATATAATCTCTAATTATTTGAGAATTTTAATGTTCTAATTCTTATTGAATTATGATTTTTAGAGAAATAATTAATCATTTGAAAGAATGAATGTCTTATTATATTTATTTCATAAGACAAGTCAGAAATAGCCAAAAATTAGTGAGTATATTATAAGTACAAATAAATTAAATAAATTTTAATAATTCAATTACTTTAAATAATTCAAGTTATTAATTGTAGATTATAATAATAATTTAAAAATAAATGTACTTAAACAGAAATAGCAGATTAATATCATACTCTTTTTTAAATTACTTTTTTATATTTTCCAAGCTTTCTTTCTTATCAAGAGAAGAAAGAGAATTAATAAAATATATAAAACATCACACAGGAAAATAAAACTTTACAAATTTAAAAATAAATACTAATTTTCCTTCATATTAATAAATACAACAAATCATTGAGAATTCAAAAGGAATCAAACTTAAAATATGCAAAATAGACTAAAAAATTTATTTTACAGGATTTTTAAATTTTTTTTTAACTTTAATTGAAAACTAATAAATTAAAAAAATTAAATTCATAAAATTGGAATTATGCGAATTTTAAACTAATCGAAGATATAACTTCGATAATAAAGAATCTGAGTATGATGAGGAATTTTATTTTAAATCTTTGATGAAAAAATATCCTTCTTAAATATAAAAATAATATAAGACTTTATTTAATAACTTCAACTTTAAAGGATAATTATATTTGAATCGCTGCTATATTGATGATATAGCTTTAATTAGTATTTACAGAAATTCAGAGGAAATTATAATTGATGACATTCGTGCTAATAATTTAAATCGATTTAGAAATATTTTCAACAACTTATAATATGTGAAAATACTATAAGGAAAGCCAATTGAAATTATAAAAAGCATAATCAAAACTTAAAATGATAATTTCAATAAAATATGCCTTGAAATTCATTCTATTGTTAAATTGTTATAGAATAGTGAAAAGTAAATTATTTTTTAAATGCTTATTTGAATTGAATTAAAAATTATCAATCTTCAATGATAATATTACAAACTTTATAGACGAGAGGATTAGACCTACTAGTAAGTTAGCAGCGTATGCCCTGCTAATTCAGGTACACTAGAAATCGAAACTGTGAAAGCACTCGGCTTTTACGAGATATGTTTCGGATATGAAAGCCTCTCTAAAAAAGGTAGGCCAAGTATAGAGGGATCACGCTAATAAATATCGACCGGTGAATATATAAGTCGAGTTAAAGCTAAATGATTTAGCTTTCTTATTACAAGTAAGTGAGGTCATAATGAAAAGGGCAGAAGCTAAAAATTACTAGTCGGATCTCATATTTGACTTTTTTTACACGAGAAAAGCTAGAAATATCATGCTTAAAAATCTTTTATCTAGTACAGTTCCATTAGCGGTTTCTCCCCTAAGCAAGTCTGCTAAGAATGGGTTTTAAATGAACTTATGAGAGCAAAAGAAAAAATCAGCAGCGCAAAAGACTTGCATTACTCATTGTAATGCCATGTTAGCATGAACCAGTTCCTCTAAAAGGCTCTTCAATTGGAAATCAATCACCTCGGTTATGGTTGTTTATGGTTTCGTAAATCAAAAGTATTATGTATAAATTAAATAAGCGCCCCAGTATAGTTTCCATTATCTTTGAATAATATAATTAATTTATGAACTTTAATAGATTGAGATAGTCAATAAAACAATTTTATTTTTTCCATTTTTCAAGTATGACCCCAGTATTAATGAGATAAATAGTTTACTATCAGAAATTTTAACTAATCTCTGAATTTCTAATATCGAATGAATATTATACAAACATATTGCTATATGTCTTATTAATTTTTTTTATTTAATTTAATCTTAAATGGATTCTATTTATATAATAAATCTTTTAGTCATATTTAAGATGTCATAGATGAACTTAATAATAGCAATTATTCTAATTACATAAGAATAATAGTTTTTATTGACTAAGTATTGTAATAATATAATTAACTTAACGAAATTCTTTTTATTATAAAAAAATATTTAATAATTAATTTGGAAGCAATGATTAAACTTAATAGTATCTTTAACTACTATTTTATATAGACTTTTGGGCTAGCAGTTAAACCCCCCCCCCCCTAATGAACTAATTTCAAATTAAACTCTGGCAGAATTCTTGGCGCAAAGCAAGATTGCAGAAGCAACTTTTGATACGCGCAATAGTCATAAAGCTTTAACCAAAATTAAATTCATTTTATTCATAAAAACATTATTAAAATGAAAAAACTTCTTTCTTTTTTATCTTTTTTTTTTATTATAAAAATAATAAGTTGGGTCATTTAAGTATAAATATCAAATTAATTCTATTGAATAATTACTTGTTTATACTTAAATCAAAATATAAAAAATGAACCAACTTACAATTTTCATAATTAAAAAAAATAAAGAATATTTTTTCATATTAATAATGTTTTTATGAATAAAATGAATTTAATTTTGGTCAAAGCTTTATGACTATTGCGCGTATCAAAAGTTGCTTCTGCAATCTTGCTTTGCGCCAAGAATTCTGCCAGAGTTTAATTTGAAGTTAGTTCAATAGGGGGAGGGGAGGTTTAACTGCTAGTCAGCCCACTTTTTTTAATTTTAAATTATTTAGGAAATTAAGAAATAAAATAAGTTAATCATAAAATGTTTTGTTTTATATATAGATGTTCTATTAATTATTTCTATAAATAGTTACATTTATAAAATCTATATTGAACTTATTTTATTTATATTTAATTAATCATGGTATGAAATATTATTGAATTCTGGTGGGGTCTCAGTAGGGTCAAAGAGATTGCACAAAAAACTTTGAGTCATTAGTCGGAACATGATAATTAATAACCTTTTTTATCCATTTGATTATCCTACTCCCATAAAACACCTCTCGATCATATAACTTATCTTTATATTGAAAAAAAATTATACTACCATAACATAATATGTTTTTAATAATAAAATTTAATTAGTCAATTAAGAAAAATTTAATTATCTATAATTATTATTGGCTCAAATTAATTAAAGTAGGACTAATTATTAAATCATTAGCTAAATTAGTTGTCGTTACAAATATACCAATCATCGCGAATGATTTGATAATTAGTCCTACTTTAATTAATTTGAGCCAATAATAATTATAGATAATTAAATTTTTCTTAATTGACTAATTAAATTTTATTATTAAAAACATATTATGTTATGGTAGTATAATTTTTTTCAATTTAAAGATAAGCTATATGATCGAGAGGTGTTTTATGGGAGTAGGATAATTAAATGGATAAAAAAGTTATTAATTATCATGTTCCGACTAATGACTTAAAGTTTTTTGTGCAATCTCTTTGGCCCCACCAGAATTCCAAATAAATTGTTATTAATATTTATATTTAATAAGATTATATATTCCTATAATACTTGATTTTTTTAATATTAAATATTTAGTTGAAAACATAAATTCAGATTCTGATATATGCTTCTATACAAATTAATTTAAATACTAAAATGATTAATAGTTTAATAAAATAAATTCGACAGATTTTGCTGATTTTATAAGAACTTTCAATCATGAGAAATTAATTTATTAGTATAATAGTTTAGGCAATGTAATAAAAATGGAAATAATTTAAAGTGACCAAGTTAATTATAAACAATGCTTAAAATTAATAAATTCAAGCAATGGAAAATCACATAATTTCTATTTCAATGAAATTATATTAAATATTTCAAATGTTACATTATGAAGATAAATTTGATAAGTTTAATTAATTTAATAATCTAAAAAATTCAATTTTTATTCTAATTATTGAAATAAAATTAGTAATATCTTATTTATAATTTTCATAATAATTATATTTTCTTACCGAGATACTCCTATCCACCCACTCTCCCCATCCACTTCTAAAAACATATTTATTTTTAAAAAGTAAACAATTTATCTCAATACTATTTCGAATCATATCAAGTGAAGTTAATTTGAGATATTTAAGTTATTTAAAATATATTTTTAACTTAAACAACATTTTTAAAAACTCGGTCTTCTTAAGTGGTTAATTTAAAATAATAATGATCTTAGTATTAAATATCTAAATGTCAAAAAATTGATTTGAAATAGGATATTCAATTGGATTGGGAGGAGTGTCTCAGTAGAACAATTATATTTCTCTATTCTTATTTAATAGCTCTATACATTTATTCTACTTTATGAATACAAAGGTTTTAATACTTTAATAAATCTTATTGACACATATTTCTAATATAAATGATAATTATTTGAATAATAATATTTTAAATTCTATAAAAATACTTGAAATGTAAATTTATATCCTCTTTACTTAGCTACATTAAATGAACACCTTGAATTCAAATTTGGAGATTGTAATTATAAATTTATTATAACGAATAAGATATAATATTACTAATACATTGCTAATTTATTTACTAAAAATAAATTAAATTGAAAGGATTTTAATTAAGTATTACTTGAAGCTAGCCATTTTGATTGATAATAATTACTTTTGGAAAATACTTTACCTTTGCAAATATATCCTCAATTATACTTTAACAATGAACAATCAAAATGCTTAAATTTCAAATACCCCAACAAATTTAGAGTAAAATATTAGAAAGTTGAAATTCATTGCTAAAATGAAGTTTATGAAATTGAATTTACCAAGTAAAAATTTATTTAATATAATATTTGTTCAATTGTTAGTTAATTTTATTTCAAGCTATTGAAGAAGCCACAATTTATATTTAATTGGTTTGATAATTAACTGTGATACTTCAGAATATTTATAGACTTTAAAATAGAAAATAATTCTCAGGAACTAAAGAAATGGTTTAATAGCTGCACAGAGATTAAGCAGATCATTCAAAAAGAATTAATGTTCTGATTTCTGAATTTAATATTTTTTATATTCTATTTAGATTAGTTATTATCTATAAATATATTTAAAATAATAAGTATTTAGAAAAGTTGTGAATCTATAATATTTTAATTTGTCTAATAATAAATGAATTAAATTATTTTATATCTAGTACAAATTGTTTTTCAGAGCTCTGTACTAGGATATTACTACTTTAAATACAGACCTTTCCTACATACTATAAATTATCGATTTATTTTTTTTAAATAAGTGCAATTCTAATTTTATCATACAAGAATTTAGATTTTCAAATTTTTCAAGGCAACTCTCAAAATTTATATTTCATTTATGCTTAAGAGATCAATGAGATAGATCAACCCCAAAAACCCATATCTAATTTATAAATTCACTTATTCTTAATAAAAACTATAATTCATTTTATTTCTTAAAAATCAAGTTATCTGCATTGACGTAATTGATTAATTAGTTAAAAATAGGAATTAATATTTTAAAAATATATAGTAAATAGTTATTATGAACTTATAATTTAATTTCAAAAAAATAAATCTATTATAAGACAGAGAATAAAATGTAATAATTTTTATTTTAATTTCAATAAAAAATTTTTGAATAACAATTAAAAATTTGAGTTAAAAAGCAATTTTGAAATTAGATAATGGAAAATTAATGGAAAAATAAAGTCAATTTAGCTTTTAAGTAGTACCAACATATAAATTTCTTAAGATAATTTATAATTACTAGGAATAATTAGTTGAGAATTACCATACTTATGAAGTAATTATAAAATAAGTTCTTTGTTCTTCATATTATTTAATAATCTTTTAAAAAGAACTTTATTCATACGTTTAGTTATTATAAATTAAATTCTTGATATTTGTAAATGCAAATAATAAAATTAAAACAATGTATTTTTACAATAACATATTCTTAAATTTAAATATTGGAATTTATGTTAACTCCAATAACTTTAAATGTTTAATAATCATTTTATATAATCATTTTTATAATTTAAATTTCACATGGAAAACGCATCATCCCTACAATTTTATGATGAACTAAATAAATTAATTGATTAAATTCCCAGCAATTTTTAAATATATGTTCAAATGCAAGAGCTAAACTAACAAAATATATTTTAAATTTCAATTTATAATTTGACATTGCTCATTGATTTTTTCTCAAATAATTAGAAATTTCATCATTTCAAATTGTTTTTATTACAGATTAGTAAACTTCTACAAGACAAAAATAATTAACAAGGAGTTTAAAAATAAAATGCGAATATAAATTACTTTTAAATTTAGTAAAATATATTCATAGTATTTGGAGAATGGGAGTTCAAAAACAAATTGACTCAAATACAAATTTAAATTAGAGATTTTATCAAGTCAATTTACGAAAATAATGATTATGAGTCCTTAGAAATGGTCAATAATTTTTCAATTCTGTATGAATAAATTTCAAATTAAATCTATGAATTTGAAGTATTCACATAAATTTATAAACTTATTGATGAAACTATTCATGAATACCTATTTGCAAAACTTCCAAGATTTCTTAAATAAAACTTAGATTAATCTTTCAGCAGCACTTCAAGCAAAAAGAGAAAGCGTGACGAATCTTACAAATTCGACCCCAATGATTTAATTGAAATTAAATTGCCACCAAAATTAAATCAAAGCTTCGAATAAAATCTTAACTTGTCACAGATTGACTAAGTAATGGAAAATGAATAATCTTTTGAATCTAATAATCAAATTGTTTTTTCAAAATCCCAATCAAAACAAAACATAATAAATTAAAATGTATTTGAATACAAACAAATTGAAATATTATAAATGGATGATTGATAAGATTAAAATGAATAAATTCAAAATGATGCAGAAGAAGATTATCAGGTAGCAATTAGAAATTTATTTGAGAATTTAAATGTACTTGGAGATGATATAAATTAAAATAAGTCATAGATAGAAGAATTAAAATAATCAAATACAAATCAAAATTTACCAAAAAAGAGAAGACTAAAAAAATAAAACTAAGAGGATTGTTTATCTGTTAACTTTTAAGATTTTCATGCTTTTAACGACAATATATAGGATAAATAATATCCTTGCAAACTTTTTTAGAATTTGTTTGACAAAGACCTTTACAAAAGTTTTATTCAGAAAAGTTAAATACAAATAGTATTCAGAATCCATCCTAAGCTTATTTATGACTATATAAAGTTGACCCCAAATTTCTAATAGATAATGGATCTTTTTGAAGTAATAGATGTTGATTTTGTAAAATAAAATGTTGAAAACTAGAAATACTTTTTTCAAATTTAAAATAGCAAATTTTCTGATAAAAAATTTAAACTGAGACAAGAAAAGCATAAATAATTTTTAATTAAAGTTTCTAATAATCCAGATGACTACAATATTAATTAATTCTTTTAATGTAGAAAATGTAAAGAAGTTCTTTTAGTTAAAACTGTAAATGATAAAAATAATGAATATTAAAAATATTTAATTTTTGCATTTTCTGATACTCTTCATATTCAAAGATAATTAATTGGACATTACTTAAAGCATGTATTAATTGTTGATTAAACATATCATGGAAAACACACTCTATTTCAACAAATTTATTAAAGAGATCAAATAAATACGATTACCAATAAAAAAGCAAACTGCAAAATTGAAGATATATAATCAAATTCTAAATAAAACATTAAATAAATGTTTAAGAAATTAAATTAGAACTATTACATAAATGACGATTATGATATCCATTTCATCTCAAGTGAATACTTCTACTCAAAAATATTTGAAAGAAATGAAAAATTTATTTTACTTTCAGGAAATAAAGAAAGAAATTGTTTATATCAGGAACATTTAGAAGAGCAGTATATATTCTTAAGAACTTTCGGATATTATTCACATGGCAAACTTGTACTAGCAGATATAAAAAATAAATAAAAGTTTTATCAATAACTTTATACAGATTTAGTAGAGCATTTTAAACTTAAGTAATTAAAATAATGAAACTAAATATAATCGGACTAAGTAAATAATGTTGAAAGCAACAAATAAAAAAGAATTATTATTTTAATGAATATTTGATTAATATAAATTTATGACCTAATATTTTATTACCTCTGACTATAATAATTCCTTCAATGACCTTTAAATATTTTCAAGTAAATATATTTAGTTTCTATTAAATTTTCTTATTTTCTACAATTATTAAAATATATAAAAAATGAAACAAAAAATGTAATAAAAATAGGATAAGCATATTATTTAATTAAAATATATTATCTATCAAGTATTTACAAATAAAAATTGAATATACATTTATACTTAATTAAAATTAGATAAGTATGTAGTTTAATATTTGAAAAATATCATCAATTTAGCAAATAAATATTCCATAAAAACCAGTTTATATTTAAAGACTAAGAAAAATTATAAAAGCTTTTCTTTCTACATTCCATATCGTTTTTATTTAAAAATATGTTACCTTTTAAAATATAACAATCAATCAAATATTTGAAGAGTGTTGTATATTTAATTATAATTTATATATTAAATAGTTTGACTAATTTCCCTTCGATTACTTTTAATTGGCAAATGTTACAGATTATAAATCAAAATTTAATTTTATATAATATTTAATATGATAATTTGAATTTTAGAAGTAATTATTTTCTGGTTTTTCAATTTGTGATTTATATTTTTAAAAACTGACGACAATTTTAATTATTAATAAAAAATATAATGGGATTTTTATTATTTTAAATTATATAAACAGGTTATAAGTATATCTAAATTTAAGGTAACAAATAAATAAAAAAGATATTGTACAATTTAATTAAAAATTTTTATAAATGTTAACACTTGTAATTAATAATTTATTAAGTATAAAAAGCAACATAAAAATATTTATTTTAATTTATATAATAATCTGCTACTTTATTTTAAATTATAAGCAATGCTAAAGTTCAATTATTTATAATATTAATATTTAAAATTTTACATTTTTTTTATCAGATTAATGATTGGCATAATATGATTCTTGAAAAAGATGTATAAGTTAAATATTTAAAATATTTTATTATATATAATTCTAGCATCTAATGAGAATCTTGCTCATTTAAAAAATAAAAAAATTATTCAAATAATAAATTAGAAAAGTACATAATAATCACTTCCTTAATTTCCCTTCCTTATTATAAAGTTTGATATTATTCTATTATCATTAGATTTTGATAAATAAAAAAAATTAAATGTTTCATTTGATAATTAAGGTAATATTTATTGGATTTTTATTCTAATCTTTATAAAAATATTAGAGATAATTTATGTTTAAATCATTAAATTATATTTTAATGTTGATAAAGAATTTTTTTAAAACTATAAAATAAATTATTTTTTTATATGGGCAGGAGACTGTTTTTTGGGGGAAAGAATTTCCCCCTCTTCAAAATTATTATAGAATTTGTTTATAAAAATATATTTCATAAATCTTATTTACTTTTATTTAGAAATTAGTTTAAATATAATAATTAGAATTGTTAATTGTTATAAAGACTCTTAATAAACATAAGAAAATCACTCTCTATTTCTTAACAAAATATAAATAATACTAAAAGTATAAATGTATTTATTTATGTTTTAAACTTAAAATTATTTGATTTATAAACTAACCATCATTTATATCTAAAAATTTAAATTTATTAACTATTCTATAGAGTTTAAAATTTTATCAAAAGTTTTTAATAAGATTTAAAAATATATAGGTAAGATTTTCAATAAAGCAATCTAATATTTATAAATGAGTTTGAATATTTAAAATAAAACGAGAACATGGCTTATTATGATATGTGTTATAATTAATTTAATAATAATATTTATAAATGAACTTTTTGCCTCAATCAGAAGATATTAAATAAATGGTAACAAATTTTTAAAATTAAATCGTAAAGTAAATATTACTTTATGAAATGAATTAAATAAATAAATTTGATATTGCTATCAAGCACATCAAAATTTAGTAACAAGGATTAAGAAACTCAATTATTTTCTATGAATACATAAATTTTCTTGAAGCTATGCTTTAAAATATATAAAAGAAAAATAATATCTCAGAACAAGATGATCAAGAATAATAATTGGAAAATTATTAGAAAATCAAAGAATTTTAGAAAACCAAAATCTTTTCAGATAAAATAATTGAATGTACAAAATGTTACAAAAACTTTTTGAATCTCAAAATTACAGATCCTAAATTCCCATATAATCAGCTATTAATAGAATTCATAAATCATTTTTAGCAAATTTCTGAAGTTCTAAATGAATTTTAAGTCTTTAATTAAACTTATGAAATAATTTTCCAAGAATACTAAGAATATATGGATCCTTTTGTTCTATAAAATTAACATACATAGAGAGTAGCTGCTGAAAACGAAGAAATTATGAGGTTTGAATTTTTAAATGATGACAATGAAAATTCATTATAAAATAAGAGAGATATTACAGAAAAATACACAAATTTATAAAATTATGACTAGGCTTTAAATTATAATGATGACCTTAAACTATAATAATCTTAATTTCTTCAAAATAACTCAAGGCTTAATTTTGGAGATTAGTTATAAAATATGAAATATAAGTTAGAGTAAAGCACATAATTTGTATAAGATTAAATACCAAATCACGAAAATGCAAATATGAATTAATGTAATTTGTACACAAATAAAATTAATCATATTTTTGCAAGTCAGTTGTATCTTTAATTTCCATAATAGTCTTAATTAACATAGAATTAAGGCAATGAAATTAATTAGGTTCACT
This sequence comes from Oxytricha trifallax, assembly GCA_000711775.1. NCBI lineage: Eukaryota > Ciliophora > Spirotrichea > Sporadotrichida > Oxytrichidae > Oxytricha > Oxytricha trifallax. The sequence continues at coordinate 20,064 of ARYC01003969.1, forward strand.
AGGGCATATAACCAGACTTATAATTTACAAACCAAGGCTCTGATATATTATAGGACAATTGTTATTGTGATTAAAAAAATAAAATAAATTTAAAAGACAGAAAAAATATTGAGAATCGATCCTTCCCATTCAATTATTAGGATTCTAATATTTCAACATTAATTTATGTATTCCAAATTATCCAACCTCAATGTTCTAGCCATTTTTTAGAGAGATATAATTGAATAGATTTATGAAAGAGCATAATATATAAGTCTAATTTAGAATGAATCCTTAATTGATACTTAAATACCTCAGAATGACTAAGAATATTGAGGATTTATAGGATTTATATAAGCCAATTAAGATTGAGGAATTCAAACAAAAGATAGAATAATAAAAATACTTTTATTGTATGCAACACTGCAGATTTGACGACAAAAAATATAAGATATTTAAAGAAATAACACAAAATGTTTTTAATGGAAATAACAAATGATGAAAATAAACATAGAATTTTGCACCTTTTTTAATGCTTGAAATGTGGCGAGGTTGTTATAATATAAACTTAAGAAATTGTAGAAAATGAGTATGCCAAGTATATAACTAAGGCGTTTCCGGAAATAAATTTAATTGACAGATACTTAATTTAGCATTACATGAAGCATGTGATAATTACTGATTAGGTGTATTATGATAAAAATACTTTATCACAACAGATATGTCACAGAGACAAAATCAATGTTGCTACTAATAAAAAGGAAACATATTCAATAAAGAACGTACCTAATCAATTCAAAAATAATGAATAATTAAAATTTAAGAGATTGAAACATAAATATTTCATTAATAAGGTGTACGATATTCATTTTCTATCAAGTGAATATTTCTTCACAAAAGTATTTCAAGGAAATAATGATTTCATTTTTCTTTCAGGCTATAGAGAAAAATCAGATCTTTACCCTAAATAGCTAGAAGAAAATTACATAATAAGAGAATATCTGGATACTATAAAAATGGGAAACTAGTCTAGGCAGATACGAGGAACAAGGAAAAATTTTGTTAATAAGTGTAAAAAGATTTAGTGGAACATTTGTAGTAGAATTTATATTTTTGAAACTTAAATATTAAATTTTAACTCTTCATTAATAAATACAATATCTTTTGTTTATATTTGCATTAAATTTATTTTTAAAAAAATTATAATCATATTTAAAATTAATAAATTCTAAGATTTATTCTCAAATAAGAGAACTTATTAGCTTTTTAACCATTCTCTATTTTTTAATAATTAAATTTTTATTACTTTCAAAGTTAGTTGAATCATATAAAAATAAAATATTTATAATAGTGACAAATTTTCTTCAACTTAATTGAATTATTTTGTTTTTTAAATATTAATAAACATTAGAGCTTTACATTTCTAAAATTATAATTATTAGACAGTATTATAAATTATAAATAATAAATCATATAACAAATTTATTTTATGAGTCAGTTTTTATTATTGTAAAATCAACTATTTATTAGAAAGACACCCTGCCCCTTATTATATCTTTTAATATTTTAGCCAATTTATACATAATATATTAAAAATCATCTGTAAAATGCTTTAGTCTTTAGTTAATTCTTTAAATATAAGGGAAAATTATTATTATTCTCAAAATATAATAAAAACATTTAAAATTGTAATAAAAACTTATTATTTTAAATATTTAGAAAATTTGCTTTAATAAAATTTAAATTTCTGAATGAAATTAAAAATAAATATTATAATAAAAATTATTAATTAATTAGTTAAAATATAAAGATTTAAGAGTGAATACATTCTACTGAAATTGTTATCGATTGGTTGAATATTGAAGAAAAATTATATTCTCTAATTGAATATATCTTTAACACTAGAAAAATAATAATATTGTCTTATTTTTTTTAAACTTAAATTAATAAAATAAGAATTTTCTTAAAATTTTTTAAATAAACTCAATTTATTAATGTTATCATAAATAAATTTATTATCTATAATAATCCTATAAAAGCAGGGCTAAGAACAATAATTTTTTAATAAATATAAATTATTGCGGTATATTCACTAATATCTAATTAATAATATTAAGAAATGGTAATGCTCCAATAAAACATTACAATAAAATTAGCCTATTATAATAAATAATAAAAGTAATTAATAATATCTTAATAAATGTTATTTTTGTTATGAAAAGTTTTATTAAATTATTTATAAACATGTATTTAATCTCTACTAGTTTTAGTGATCTATTATTGAACAAACTTAATTGTAGCTGAAGTGTTACTCAAATTATTCAAACATACGAATATATATTATTGAAAATTAATTTCTGAAGAAAAGTATTGCATTAATAAAGTTAAATAAGCTTTATAATTTTATAATTAGAAGTGGTAGTAAACTTATTAGGAAATTAATATTAAGGGGAATAATGCTGAGAGCGCTTACTGTACCTCTTCCTCCAGAAGCATCAGGTATGGTCACCACCAAACTTGACCGTAGTTCAAACTCGATAGAAGTCCTTTCTTCCATGTAGCCTTTCCGGATTTCCGAATGGGTCATGTGTTAGCTGTCATTTAACGTCATACCAGCTCCGGACGTGTATCCCGTGCTTTTATCAGGTAAAAAATAAATATCAGCGAACCCTGGATTTCGAACCCCCTACTCTGTCAGAAATGGTCAGTCGATCAACCCTCAAAGAGTAAGTCCGAAACTGGTACTAACATATTTTATATAATTTTTCATTATTTAATAGTCTATAATTAAATAATAATTGCTTAATCCATAAATATCTATCATTAGTTTATAATAGTATATTACAAAATTAAATTAATAGATTGAAAACTAAAACTTTAAAACTTTTTTATTATAATGAAATATCATTTACTCACACATTATATTGGATTTTTAGAATACCCTAGATAAGCAAAAGAAGATATTTTACTAATATATTCATAAGAAATAATCAAACAATTTAACTTATATTAAAAATGTAAGGCAATCGAGAAAAGCTGGGCAATACTTCTCGAGTGCTTTACATTTTTTGGAAATAAAACTATGAAAAATAATTTAGTTATTAAAAATAATATTTAATTATAAATTACAATTGTATGATCATTTAAATCAATTATGTATTTAAAATTTTGACCAATTTTATTTAATAATTTATTTTAAATGACATATTTTTTAAAAATGGGGAAATTTCACTTAAAGAATAGGTTAAATTATGTGATGTAATCTTACTGAACTATGCTGATGATTTTTTATTTTAAAAATTTATTTTATCTAGAATTGATTTATGCATATAAATTTTAATGCAATCAATCAACCATAGATTATTGTAATTATTTTAATTTGTTATTAATGATAATATTTACTTGAATATTATATTATTTAATTTAGGATTTTTACACTCAAGCCTCCTTAAAACAAGATCAAGAAGTATATTTATAATTGCATTAAACTTTCTAAATGTTATTTAATTTAAATTTATCTGCTTAATAGAAAGGTAGTATAATTAATTTTTCTAAATTTCTTATAATATTGAATAAAAAAAACAACAAAAAACGAACAAGTTAAATATGAAAATATAAGTAATTATATAAAAGTAGGTGAGATCTTATAATACTATTTAAGTTATAGAGATTTAGATTATTCAATATATTATTTGAAGTGACTTAAAATAAAATTTAAAGCTTTATGATTGATTAACATACTTAATCTGATAATTCTAAGACTTAATAAACTTTTAATTTTTCATGTAGAACGTGATTATTAATTTTATTTATAATTAAGTGAACTCTTTATTTTGATTTCATTTATTAAAAATTCAAATAAAATTATAATTTTTACACTTTTACTCTAAAAATTTTACATCTTCATAAGAAAAAAATTAACCACTTCACATTAAATTGTGCATATTCTTATATAAATTGTATTTTATGAGTAAGTATAATTTTTAAAAAAATTGAATTTCAACTAAATAGTATGAATTTTAAAAGAAAAAGATTTAATTCAAAATTGTATATTAAATAGACCAAGCTAATTCTTAATCATTTCAATCATATTATAATTATTAATTATTTATATATTTATTATTTAAATTTTCTTTAAAAATATGCATTTAGTACTTTTATATTAATAAATTGTTGTAGAAATTATTAATGATTTCATTTCACAGCCAATCGATTTGCGATTTTCAATATATAATGAAAAGAAACCTAAATAAAATAAAATTGTAAGTTATTAGAAATTCTTAAAAATTTAAAAGTGGAAACTACCATCAACTATAATAAACTTATATTTTAAAAAAAACCCAATAAACTCTGCATCTTCTCAAAATGTTTAATTCTCTTGGTAGTCGCTTATGAAACTTAACAATCATTATAAATACATTTATATAAAAATGTATAAATGTAAGATCTAGCAGCAATATACTTTTAAAATTTAATGTGGGAATTGTTTGAGCTGGGAGTTTGAGAAAATTAGTTGCTTTTACAAACTTTGAGATAGTTAATTATACCTTCTGAATAAAATTACTTCATTAAGTTTGACTTGTAGAAAGTATTAAATTTATTATAGACATATTTACTCATTATGGTTATAATAAAATCTTTTGATTTTATGAGCTTGTGGCTCTAAAGTGTTCATTTGAATAGTATAGTTGTAAATAAATAGACATATTTTTATTCTTACAATAATATTTTAAATCTCTTTTTAATCTTGAAATATTCTTGGATAATAAATTTTGATTAAAGAATTTCATTTTTATTAAAGTTTGATTGAAAATTTATTTGCAATCACTTCATGATATAATCAATTTTTTTTTACTATAGTAGTGATTTCGCTTAATTATTTGAATTTATGATAACACATAGTTGACTCTTTTATTAAGATAATTCTATGAAAAAGTCGATTTAAAAATTAGAAAGTATTATAAAAATTATATTATAATTGGCTAAACATCTTATTAAAATTTAATTAATTGTTAAAATAATTATTTATTTTTAAAGAGTTTTAAAATGTATTATACCATTTTTGTTTTTTTAAATATCATTTAGCAATTTTTCAAAATAATTGATTTAAAACAAATATGTTCTGATTAAAAGAAAAATTTTAATATAAAATTTGATAAATTTAATTTAAACTCTATTAATTTAAAATAAAAAATATAATCCTTAATTTTTTAATTTATCTATTTATTAATAATCAAATTAACTTAAATTTAATGCAGATTATCATAATAATTCAAAAAATGAATCGAATTTCATAAATTATTTCTCAAAATAATGAATTACCAAAAATTTATAATTAACTTTTCAATTTTGTGTAAATTAAAAAAACAAAATTAAAACATTATAATAGAAACACGTTTAAATAACCCTAAAGTAACTTCAAAGCACAAAGTTATCAATAGATTTTATATAAGATATAAAATGATTTTTAATTTATTGTCAGATTCAATAATTCAATTAAATTATATATTAAAAAATATATTTCAAATAAGCATAGAATATTTATATTTATACATAATAATTTATGAATCTTAATAAGATTAGAAAAAGTAAATAAATAATAAAACCATTTTATTTAGATAAGTTCAAACTGTCTAGGAGTTTCTTTTTATCAAACATTAAATGCATATACAACTTAAACTTTTATTATAGTTGGTAATACTTTGAAATAAAATGCGATGATTTATTTAGTTTATTTATCAATCTAAATTAGTTTTATAGTTTTATTAAATTTAACTCACTTTCAGATAGTTTGCAACTTCTAATTATAAAATTTGTGAAATAAATTTTTCGAGTTAGAGATAGAATTTTCAAATAAAATTATAAATACCTCTCAACATAAAGATGTGCGTTGATCGAGTGAGATTCAAAACTAATATTTATATGGATTGATTTTGTTTTACATGAGATAAAACTAATAAATTTAATACCAAATAAAATGTTGATGTAATGAGATACAAATATATCTAATGTGATGCATTATTATTATTTTCTAAATATATTTTTATTTTATATATATATATATGGTTTATTATAGTTCATGCAACCTAAATTTTTAAGTTCATTTCAGAACATATCAACAATCTAAATAAGAAATTCGTACAATAAAAATATAAAGTAATTTGATTTGACCTAACAAGCTTTTTGATATCACAATATTCATAAAATCCAAAATTGTCTAAGAATTGATATTGTTTCTTTAAAATTTTAGATTTCTAACAATGAGGCTTTAAATTTGAGTTACCTTAGCTCATGAATAGGAAATAAATTGGGTTTCCCCAATTTCAATATCTCTAATTTCCATCATGTCCACATCTATGTATTTTCTATTTTCTTCATAAATAGTAATGCTCCTCCAATTAATTATAACTTTATTTACAGGAATTTTAATTCTCAAATTATCTGAGCTTAAGTATTGTTTTCATTTTTATGATAGTACATTAAACCACTGTCTTCATTTGTAAACCATAGCACATATAGGTCTAAATTTTAAGTTTATATAGAATATGAAGTCTGCTCACTTAAAATGAAATAATTTAAAATTTACACATGTGCAATTATTTTTAAAAAATTTTATCTATTTCTCCTGTGCATATCAAAGATTATCAACTAATATACATTTATCTTTCTTTAACTCTTCAAATAAAATGTGCATCTTAAAGTTTATATCCAAATCCAAATAATGTAATATATTTAGCATCACATAGTCTACTGAATGGTACTATTCCAAATTGAATTAAACCTTGAGGTCTTGGTAGCCTCAATTTTCCTCCATTTCTTATTCTCATTTAATCAATGTTAAATACATCACCCCGACTCCTAGATTTAAAAGAATAGTGAAATAAAATAAATCTCCTTCATTCTAATTATTGCTTTATAATTGTTTAGAGTTTGATACTTGATATTCAAAGAAAAAATATTAATTTTTTTATACTATAATTTGATTTTTTTGCTGAATCTTCGTAATTAGGTTCAAAGTCATCACTGCTATTTTTTTAAACTTATTTTTGCTAAAACATCACTAGTTTATTAAGGTTATTATTTAGGAATTCAATTATTATTTTTGGCGTAGTCCTTACTCTTGTAACCTCCTAAATTTCACCAAAATCAATAATTATATAAACTTTACAAAATCAGGCATTTTAATTGTTTCATTAATCATAAATGCTAAAAATCTAGAAAATATAATTTTGATTGCTTTCGGTGAATCTAATTTTCAATAGTTGCAGTGAAATTAAATTCTCTTAAGAAACCTAATACATTACCAATTAATAGCAACTGAATGATTTTCAATTAAACAAATATACAATTAAAACTCTCTAATTAATTAATTTATGTTATTAATATAAGGTTGAATTTCTCCTAAATTCTCTTCTATATCTATTCGTATTTCATAACACATCCTTCAATTTTTATTATCGTAGTTGTAAATTGACAAATTTCTCCTAAATATTCCTTAATACAATTTTCCTTAATTATATGAGAATATAAATTAATTTCCTCCTTGATATCTATTTAATTTATCTAAATCTCTTTTGAATAATAAATTTCAAAGGCATTGCAAACCAGAATGAGTGAAGTCTAGATTTAATTCTTTAAGTGATGTTTAGCACAGTAATCCTTCACAACAAAATTCTAATTATCAGAATTTATGTTGGGATGGAGCCAATTAGTGCAATAAATTTGGATTTTAATTTAAATAACTTGAGATTTTGAATTTTTAAAAGCTGAGCTCATTAATTAAAATTCATTGTTGAAATCTATTATCTTTACAATATAAATTTGTAAAATTATTATTCTGATCTTTGACATAAGAATTTATAATTTAAAATAAAATTATTATAATAAATTAAAGTTGCATTGTATGCGTATTAATCTTCAATAAAAAATGAATATTTAAATTATTATCAGTTGACTAAAAATTATTTATTAATAAAATTTGAATTGAACTTGAAATTAGTTTCTAATTTATAATAAATTTGTTTATTTTTATTAACTATAATTTAATTCTAGTCAATTTCAATATTATTTAATATTAATTTTTCACATTATCGAAGTTAATATTTAATTTTAGCTTTTTAAAATTGCTCTAATTATCTTTTCAAGAAATTTTCAAACTTTTAAAATTAATTTAAATTAAGTATTTTAAATATATGTAGAATTAGCTTTAGATTAAAATATGATTTTTATGATTTATATTTATAATTTAATTTGTATTTACTTTATCAAATATTTTTAAATTTCTTAAAAATATGTAAAAAATTAAATATAAATTTTAAATTAATGTCATTTTGTTTATTATTAATTCTCGCAATTCTTTGAATTTTATTTTTCTTCTTCATATTTATTAAAGTTAAAACTTTATCATGTAAAATTAACTAATCATATGTTTGAAGTTAAAACATTAAAATGTTATCTTGTATGCATTTACAAATTCATAAAAATTTAAATTTTATGATTATTTATAAATGCAGTTAATATATAATCTCTAATTATTTGAGAATTTTAATGTTCTAATTCTTATTGAATTATGATTTTTAGAGAAATAATTAATCATTTGAAAGAATGAATGTCTTATTATATTTATTTCATAAGACAAGTCAGAAATAGCCAAAAATTAGTGAGTATATTATAAGTACAAATAAATTAAATAAATTTTAATAATTCAATTACTTTAAATAATTCAAGTTATTAATTGTAGATTATAATAATAATTTAAAAATAAATGTACTTAAACAGAAATAGCAGATTAATATCATACTCTTTTTTAAATTACTTTTTTATATTTTCCAAGCTTTCTTTCTTATCAAGAGAAGAAAGAGAATTAATAAAATATATAAAACATCACACAGGAAAATAAAACTTTACAAATTTAAAAATAAATACTAATTTTCCTTCATATTAATAAATACAACAAATCATTGAGAATTCAAAAGGAATCAAACTTAAAATATGCAAAATAGACTAAAAAATTTATTTTACAGGATTTTTAAATTTTTTTTTAACTTTAATTGAAAACTAATAAATTAAAAAAATTAAATTCATAAAATTGGAATTATGCGAATTTTAAACTAATCGAAGATATAACTTCGATAATAAAGAATCTGAGTATGATGAGGAATTTTATTTTAAATCTTTGATGAAAAAATATCCTTCTTAAATATAAAAATAATATAAGACTTTATTTAATAACTTCAACTTTAAAGGATAATTATATTTGAATCGCTGCTATATTGATGATATAGCTTTAATTAGTATTTACAGAAATTCAGAGGAAATTATAATTGATGACATTCGTGCTAATAATTTAAATCGATTTAGAAATATTTTCAACAACTTATAATATGTGAAAATACTATAAGGAAAGCCAATTGAAATTATAAAAAGCATAATCAAAACTTAAAATGATAATTTCAATAAAATATGCCTTGAAATTCATTCTATTGTTAAATTGTTATAGAATAGTGAAAAGTAAATTATTTTTTAAATGCTTATTTGAATTGAATTAAAAATTATCAATCTTCAATGATAATATTACAAACTTTATAGACGAGAGGATTAGACCTACTAGTAAGTTAGCAGCGTATGCCCTGCTAATTCAGGTACACTAGAAATCGAAACTGTGAAAGCACTCGGCTTTTACGAGATATGTTTCAGATATGAAAGCCTCTCTAAAAAAGGTAGGCCAAGTATAGAGGGATCACGCTAATAAATATCGACCGGTGATTATATAATTCGAGTTAAAGCTAAATGATTTACCTTTCTTATTACAAGTAAGTGAGGTCATAATGAAAAGGGCAGAAGCTAAAAATTACTCGTCAGATCTCATATTTGACTTTTTTTACAGGAGAAAAGCTAGAAATATCATGCTTAAATATCTTTTATCTAGTACAGTTCCATTTGCGGTTTCTCCCCTAAGCAAGTCTGCTAAGAATGGGTTTTACATGAACTTATGAGAGCAAAAGAAAAAAATCAGCAGCGCAAAAGACTTGCATTACTCATTGTAATGCCATGTTAGCATGAACCAGTTCCTCTAAAAGGCTCTTCAATTGGAAATAAATCACCTTGGTAATGGTTGTTTATGGTTTCGTAAATCAAAAGTATTATGTATAAATTAAATAAGCGCCCCAGTATAGTTTCCATTATCTTTGAATAATATAATTAATTTATGCACTTTAATAGATTGAGATAATCTATAAAACAATTTTATTTTTTCCATTTTTCAAGTATGACCCCAGTATTAATGAGATAAATTGTTTACTATCAGAAATTTTAACTAATCTCTGAATTTCTAATATCGAATGAATATTATACAAACATATTGCTATATGTCTTATTAAAGTTTTTTTATTTAATTTAATCTTAAATGGATTCTATTTATATAATAAATCTTTTAGTCATATTTAAGATGTGATAAATTAACTTAATAAAAGCAATTATTCTAATTACATAAGAATAATATTTTTTATTGACTAAGTATTGTAATAATATAATTAACTTAACGAAATTCTTTTTATTATAAAAAATTATTTAATAATTAATTTGGAAGCAATGATTAAACTTAATAATATCTTTAACTACTATTTTATATAGACTTTTAGGCTAGCAGTTAAACCCCCCCCCCCTAATGAACTAATTTCAAAATAAACTCTGGCTGAAATCTTGACGCAAAGCAAGATTGTCAGAAACAACTTTTGATAAGTGCAAAAGTGATAAAGCTTTTACCAAAATTATATTCATTTTATTCATAAAAACATTATTAAAATGAAAAATATTTTTCTTTCATTTTTATCCTTTTTTTTATTATAAAAATTATAAGTTGGGTCATTTAAGTATAAATATCAAATTAATTCTATTGAATAATTACTTGTTTCTACTTAAATCAAAATATAATAAATAACCTAACTTACAATTTCCATAATAAAAAAAAGGATAAAAAAGAAAGAAAAAGTTTTTCATTGTAATAATGTTTTTTATGCATAAAATGAATTTAATTTTGGTCTAAGCTTTATAACTATTGCGCGTATCAAAAGTTGCTTCTGCAATCTTGCTTTGCGCCAAGAATTCAGCCAGAGTTTAATATGAAATTAGTTCATTAGGGGAGGTCTAATTTCTAGTTAGCCCACTTTTTTTTAATTTTAAATTATTTAGGAAATTAAGAAATAAAATAAGTTAATCATAAAATGTTTTGTTTTATATATAGATGTTCTATTAATTATTTCTATAAATAGATACATTTATAAAATCTATATTGAACTTATTTTATTTATATTTAATTAATCATAGTATGAAATATTATTGAATTCTGGTGGGGTCTAAGGAGGGTCAAGAGATTCCACATAAACTTTTAAGTCATTAGTCGGAGCATGATAATTAATAACCTTTTTTATCCATTTAATTATCCTACTCCCATAAAACACCTCTCGATCATATAACTTATCTTTATATTGAAAAAAAATTATACTACCATAACATAATATGTTTTTAATAATAAAATTTAATTAGTCAATAAAGAAAAATTTAATTATCTATAATTATTATTGGCTCAAATTAATTAAAGTAGAACTAAATATTAAATCATTCGCGATGATTGGAATATTTGTAACGACAACTAATTTAGCTAATAATTTGATAATTAGTCCTACTTTAATTAATTTGAGCCAATAATAATTATAGATATTTAAATTTTTCTTAATTGACTAATTAAATTTTATTATTAAAAACATATTATGTTATGGTAGTATAATTTTTTTCAATTTAAAGATAAGCTATATGATCGAGAGGTGTTTTATGGGAGTAGGATAATTAAATGGATAAAAAAGTTATTAATTATCATGCTCCGACTAATGACTTAAAGTTTTTTGTGCAATCTCTTTGACCCTGCTTAGACCCCACCAGAATTCCAAATAAATTGTTATTAATATTTAAATTTAATAAGATTATATATTCCTATAATACTTGATTTTTTTAATATTAAATATTTAGTTGAAAACATAAATTCAGATTCTGATATATGCTTCTATACAAATTAATTTAAATACTAAAATGATTAATAGTTTAATAAAATAAATTCGACAGATTTTGCTGATTTTATAAGAACTTTCAATCATGAGAAATTAATTTATTAGTATAATAGTTTAGGCAATGTAATAAAAATGGAAATAATTTAAAGTGACCAAGTTAATTATAAACAATGCTTAAAATTAATAAATTCAAGCAATGGAAAATCACATAATTTCTATTTCAATGAAATTATATTAAATATTTCAAATGTTACATTATGAAGATAAATTTGATAAGTTTAATTAATTTAATAATCTAAAAAATTCA
>ARYC01003970.1:0-40909 GCA_000711775.1 Oxytricha trifallax
TTTCAGCCTCTTAGAGTTTATATTATTGACTTCAACAGAGCTCAAAGAGTGCAAGCCTCTGCATAAGGAAATGTATACGGCACTCCTGGATATTTCCCAGAGAGAGAGGATTGGAGAGATGGAGACACTTAATGGGATATCTGGGCTCTAGCAGTTATATTAATAGAGAGCGACATGCCAAGAAACGATTACTTTAGATGCAGGGGTGAGAGAAATTCTAAGTAGAGAATCAAGCAATATCTCGAAAAAAATAAAATAAATGGAGGTCTCAGAGAACTTGCATACTCAACTATTATCAAGCCAAGCTACGAGAATTAACAAACAATAGAAACAATCAAACATCAACTTAGAAAGATAAAATTCAGAGAACTGCCACATGACTCTAAGCTTATGTTTGTATGAAATATTTTAAAAACTTGCTTGTTATACTCACTTAAATTACTAATATTTAAACATTAAACCCATACAAAACCCTATTAAAACCCTAATTAAGTATGTTTTAATAGTCTACTTTTATCAATCAAAAGCTCAATCAAACTACTGAAGGGGTTTTGGGGTTTTGATTATTGTCTAGTCAGACAATAACTCTAGAAAATTGTAGAGCGTTATATGATGATAAATTTGTAAAAATGACACTTTACTTAAATATAGAACATATTTTATATGTATCTCCACTATATAGATATGGTCCATTAATATCTTTTTAAATACTCAAACAAGCACTGTATATTGCAAATGGAATATCAATAGATAAATTAGGATTTGAAAGATACAGTCAAAAAAAGAAAAAATAGTCTAAAATACATTGATAATTAAAAACAAAATATTTTTAGTATTAGAAGTTTTCAGATTTAGCAATCTTGTAAATTAATTTTATCATGATCTATAATAAAATCCTAAATTGTCTTATTTATAAGATATTCTATTTCTTAATTAATATTGTAGGAAAGCATTCAAAATTGGGAAATTAATTATATTTAAATTATTAATAAATCAAATTATTGTCAGTTAAAGTTGTCAAATTTAAACGATTTTGGGCTCATTTGATAGAAAATTAAAAATTAGCTGGACTCTGTTATTGACGGTACTATTTTATCGCATCCCTGGAGCGAGATAACTTTACTTTAATGTGAGTGTATAATTTAGTGAATTTAGAGATGTTTAATTAGAGTGAAGTTATCTCGCTCCAGGGATGCGATAAAATAGTACCGTCAATAACAGAGCCCAGCTAATTTTTAATTTTCTATCAAATGGGCCCAAAATCGTTTAAATTTGACAACTTTAACTAACAATAATTTGATTTATTAATAATTTAAATATAATTAATTTCCCAATTTTGAATGCTTTCCTACAATATTAATAAATTAATTTATATTTATAGCTAAAAATTAATAAAACAATGAACATTTTAAAAATGATATCTAATGAATGTAAGAATGAAGGGATATTAATAAAATACATTCAAATTGGGTTAAATGCAAAATAAAAATATAAAACTAATAATCACATACATAACAGCCATTAATACAAAAACTTTCAGATGTAATTATATCCCTATTTATTTAACTGCCTAATTAACTAAATATCTAAATTAGACGTACCTATTTACATAAACTGTATTTAATAAAACATTAAACAAATACATATTATTATTTTAATCATTTTTCCAATTAAATTCTAATCTCGCACAGTGTCTCTAGTTTTTGCAGTAGCCTCCGCTAAAAGATATCTTCACCGTATCTTCAGAGTTTCTTCTTCAACGATGTATATAAAGAATATTTAAAATATAGAAGACAGAGCCCTATTAATAAGTTCCACTTTCTTTAAACATTGAATTAGTGGCCAGATAAAAAACTATTACTTGCAAAGATTGGATATACTTCCATATAAACAAGCGTCTATATAAAGATTGGTATATTTATAAATAGAGAACACCTCCTAATACAGCCGAATTTGTTTGTAAATTCCAACTTGTAATCTTAAAATAAATTGACATGAAGTTAAATTCTCCTTCCTCTCCTAGACTTTCAACATTATTTGAATTAGTGTCACTAAGAGTTATATTTTTAATAGTATTTAAGCCACTTATTCCAGTATTAATGCATTTACTGACTTTATTGTTCATTTATGTTATTGAAGTAGCATTCATTAAGATTTTTAGTTTTTATAATTCCTTGCTTAAGCCTTTAATAAACTTAAACTTTTTAATATCCTCACTTCTCTTGTAAGGATTTAAAACATTAAACTTAGGACTATTTAGCTAAATTCATCCTCATATTAGAGCTGCGTTAAATTATCTTAAATTATGAATAATTCCTAAGATGGTTGAATACATTTTGCAAAATATTTAATGCAACTGTCATATATCACTATTAAGAGTACATTTTATTTACTGTATATCTTTGCTACATTGATTATTATAATCCTGAAGAATTAACTCATTTTCTCGAAGATTATATCAAAATTCACAAATGATTAGAAACTTAATTCTTAAACATTTTCATTATCATTATTACTGCTAGTATGTCTTGATTACCGGCAAGCATCAAGTATTGATTCAAAGGACTTTGAATCTCTGGTTCTCTGGTAAATATTACTTATGATAAGGTATTAATCCATTCTTTTTAACCATTTTCATTTGTTACCTTGGAGCATTAATTTTCTCAGGATAGCTGTCGTCTATCTCTTGATAATCTAAGTAATGGTTAATATTTTCTTAGCAATTCGTAAGTTTTCATCGAAATCAGCTTTTGCCATCTAATAAGTATTTTGAATTACCTTCCTTCAATTATCTCTTAAAATTTTTATATTTTACTTTTTTTTGTTGTTTCAGTGTTAATTTCTTTTTCTTTCTTTACTTATTGCTATTATTATTCGATGTTAATATCCTCATTGATTTATTTAACTTCATTTTAATAAAGTCTATAGATGTTCAGCCTACATTTAATAGAGTCATCTTGATCTTCATTAACTTCCTCATCTGTAATTTTTTTATTCTAATACTTTTACATTCATCTATAAAATGCCTCTAATTTACCTTTATATGACTGAAGTTTATCTTCCAGATTTTTTACTTTTTAAACTAAAATTCTTCTTATTTAACAGTCAATCTAATTTATTCTTTAATAATTGGTTCAAAAATTTTAAGTATAGAGTAGATTTAATTAAAAAAAGAAACTGCTTTACATAGAGTTTTTCACTAATTAAATAACTATTCTCAGGTTTATAAGCATTATTTAAGAATCCTTATCTCTCAAATTCTTTTGATATTTGCTTAATAGTTACTATCGAGTATTTTAATCTTAATTCACCAAATAATAAATTAAGCTCCTTTACTCTAATTCATAAATCATGTAAGCATTTTATTTCGATATGAGTGATGTGAAAAAATTTAAAACTGCACAATGAAAAGAATATATAATATTGATAATTTGTTTGTTTGAAGCTATGTAATACTGCTAACTGCTTTTTATATCGTCGAGATTTTCAGAAACTTGTAATTACGAAATTAAAAGCTTCAATAATGTAGAATAATCAAATAAATTCTCATTTATAAGCTTATAATTTCGCTTATTATTTCTTAACAACGCTATGAATTGCATCTATTGTAATTAAATATGCTCATAATTTCTTGGATTAAGTGTTTTATTATTATTTAGTTAATCAAACTCATGCATAATTGAATTGTAAGCATGGTGTATGTTAATTATCAATTATTAATTTAGTAATTTCAACTACATTAAATGATCTGAAGTGATTTTATATTAAATTTTAAAGTTCATCTTTTAAGTTAAAGCTATTATGGGAGTATCATCAATTGTTTTATCTTGAATATCAGAAATCCTTCGTATCTGCAGGGATTGTATATAATACTAAATTCAAACCACTCTCTGATTTTTTTAGGATTTCATCACTCCTCCAGATATTTTAATAGTAATATAAAGCTTATTTTACATCATTGCGCTTCTATTCATTTTATTAGATATCATGGCATTCATCTCTGTCAGTAGCTATGCTTTGTAGGCACCATAACATACTAAATTAATTTGCAAACCAAATAATTGTTCCTTGCAGAAATGATTATAGCTATCTTCCTATATTCATAAATTTTAAACGATAATTATTAAATATAACACAATGGCATCTGAGTTTGTATTCATTAAAGCAATAAAAATATATATTCTTAACTAATCTTATGATCCAAACCACCTATTTCTTTCATCTAATATTTGAGTTTCTATTAGTTACTTCTCTGGAATAATATTCTCATATTTATTTAAATTTTTTTCCAATCAATAGAGGAGAGGCGGGTCTGGTTGACTTTCTTTACTCCTTTTTTTTAAAAAAAATCATGCATCTGAACTCAGGATGGCAATATGTTTCGTGTAATTGATACCAATTACAACATAGTGTATTATTTGCCTTTAATTTCTTAGTTGTTTTGATAAGAATATCATAGAAAAAGCTTGATATATGTCAAGATTAATAAATATGAGTACAGTTCCAGTTTTCATGAGTCAAATGAAATTTTTGATTATTTATGAATTAATTGTTCGTACTTGCCCTTTTCATAATAACTTCCGTTAAATATTTTGTTAGCCCTTCCATGTATTTAACAAAATTGCTCATAAATCTCACATTTATTATTTTATTATTTTTGATATTAACATCTGGCTTCTAGATCGATTATCTCAAATGCACACTTCAATTACACTTAAGATTATTTGGCTTAGACTATTTTCTGTTGTCTTACTACTCTCAACTCATTTTATAGAAATTGCATTGCATATTGTAAGTTATTCCCTCAAAATATTTTGGCAACACGATTTATTCTCATAGTTAGCAAAGATTAATATGAAATTTTCAATTAAAAGCATAAAAAGCTTATCATTTTATAATTTTCTGATACCATGAAAGTTTTAAATTCTTTATTCTCCATGGTGAAAAAATTTTGAAAATGATGTGGTTAAATTAATAAGATTGAAAAAATTAAAATAAAGATAAATATTGATATTTTAATAACAAGATTTTTTAGGATTTAATCGCTCATATATTCTTAAGAATAATTGACATGATAAATCAATAGTTATATAAACAGAGATAAGGGTTTATGTGAGATTAAAGTATATTCATTATCGTGATTTTTAATATATAGCTTATAAATTATTTATAGATTAAGATGCAAATTCAATTAAAAATAAAGTTAAATAATATTGAAACTATGAGGTCTAATTGAAAAAAATAGAAACTAATCTAATGCAAAATTAAACAATTAAAATATATGATTATTACAAGCATTAGATCACATAATATTAAGATTTAAAATAATGTAAAATTGATATCTGCTAATAGTCCTACAAATCATTTTATCTAACTTAATAATATAAGGACTACGATGACAAATAAATGAATCGAGAGTTAAAACAGAGAAGCAAATGAAATTGATTATTTTGTAAGTCCATCCGTCCTTGACAAATTGATATGATATCATCAGTCACCGACCTTGCCATCTCAATCTTCAAATATAAGTTATTTCTATAGAAGACGCGCAGTGACTGACCTGCATCATGAGATATGCTAATATTGATAAGGACATCGTTTGACTTCCAACCGGGTTTTGGTTTTATAGCATCAAAAATGTCAAAAAATGGGTCAAAAGGTACATTTGAAACATAATTTCTACAGTTTTTGGAGATCAGTCAGATAGAGCAACTAGAAATGATAATTAAAGAAGGATTTTAGCCCAGGGAGAACATGAAAATGAAGGTAGAGGTGAGGTTGACATCGATAATGATAGCATTAGACTGCCTAAAAGAACATAAGATTTTCAATATAATAGGGAAATTGGAAGTTATCAGTCACCGACCTTGCCATCTCAATCTTCAAATATAAGTTATCTCTTGATAAAAGACGCGCAGTGACTGACCTGCATTTTGATATTGTATATTATCATTTATACTGATTTGATTTTCTTCTTTTTGTTTAGGTGGGTGATTTATATATATTAGATGTAATTATTATAGAGATTAATAACCAGCAACAACTAATGCAGAATTTGGAAATACTAATTTATTAAATATATTATTATATGCTTATATAAAATAGCAAGACTCTAAAGATTAGCATAGATAATTTCTATATTTAGAAATTTTATCTTCTATATATTTTTAAATAAATCATATCTTTTTGCTATATTCTGCAAATTTTAATTTAGAATTTTATAATTATTTTAACATCTCTATTCATTGTTAGCTTTCTTCAAGTCTAATAAATGTTTTAGATTACTCATTAAACTTACAGTTTATTTTTTGAGTAAATATAAAAAAAGCAATATATAGAATTCGAAGTCTTCATATTTATATAATTTAATCAGTCATTTTCAAGAATAATAATATATATATTTAGAATCTTATAATAATCAGTGAAGTTTCTTGTCTCTAAACTTTAGCTGTTGTATTTTTTATTTAATTATTAGTTTTTAAGAATGATCATTGACTTAGATATTTATTAATCTTTGACAAGTTTTATCACCCGCTTAAAGTTAAGAGATTTCAAGTCAAGTCTATAAGAAATAGAGTGCTTTTCACTAAGAGTAATTGATTTTCATAGCTAAGTTAATGTCCTTAAGAATGATGTAGGGACTTTGTAATTGAATTTTAAAACAAATATAGGTGAGAAGCATTAAAATATTAGAATTTGCTTTGGTTTATTACGTTTAATTTGTTTAAGGTTAATTTAATTTTTAAATCAAACACAATGTTTAATTATTAAATATTGTGGAAGTCTTTTACAATAAAAATAAAGGAAACCTATCTAGTTTTGAGAATAGTTAAACATATAATAGTTTTGACAAGTTTCCTTTAAACTACTTTCACTTACCCTTTTTTTATTTTTAGTTTTTTATCAAATTTAAAAATAATATTTCGTTGTTTAAAAATTCACTTTGTGTTTAAATTATTAATGACATGTTGATTAATAAATCATTTAAATTTGAAATGTCAGGAAAATAAATCATTCTATAAATTGTAATAGCTTTTCCAAATTCAATTTAAGATTTACATTTTTATAAATTGTTCCAATATTTTAATGTCAAGCGTATCAATCTTCTTTTCATTAACTGAATTTGTTCTTGAAGCTGCTTCTTAATTAAGCATATAGTTTTAGACTTTATACTATTCTTAATACAGTGAACAATAGTAAAATAAAGTATATTAATTTGACACAATCTTAAATATGATCTGATTAAGGAGCTTGATGTAGTATATTTTAATAAAAATAAGTTCACAAAAATGCCCTTGATTGCTCACGAATGAATATTTCTTTTTGACATTCCCTCTGAAGACAAAACTTAATTAAGAATGTTAAGTAAGCATGCTAGTTATATGACATAATTGTAAATTAAAGTAGAGTAATTGCTTTTCATAATTAAAATAATATATTAATTGCTTTTAGAAATTATCCAGAAATGCTAACACCACTATATTCTTGAGAAGTTCTAGTTTATTTTAAATAACAGAATTATATTATTTTATGATAAATCTCAAATTAATTTATCATATCAACATTTAATAAGACCACCAATTAAACTGTTATCTAAATTATGTGGAAATCGAAATTCATGGAATTAAATTATGAAGAAATAAAAAAGGTCCATAAAATATCTGATTTCTCAGTATCAATTACCTCCCACAGTCAAGATGTCAACCTCACAGTGCCAAAATACATGGTTGTGATGACAAAGCTTGAGAAGTTGATCTCATCTGAGATCACTTGAAAAAATTTACAGGTACTCCGCTTCTGGTAATATAGTCCCTGTCTTTCGCTGAAGTAGCTCACCACCCATCCTAAGAGGAGAAAATATAAAATTACAGTAATAATTCTTGTAGATTAGCACTTAAATAAGTGGTGGTAAACAGTTCAAGAATGATATTCATTAAAAATGAAAATTTTGTATTGATTAATTGCGTGCAATTAAATACCATAACGTATGTTTACAATCCTCTTTATTATTTTTTAATAATTTAATTTGTAAAATGTTGCTTAATTTAAACTCTCTGATAATAGGAATTGAGAAAAATATAAGCAAGAAAATGATCAAAATATAGAATAGCAAGTTTAATATAAATTGGAGTAAGTTTACTTTTAATAATCAAAGATTTTATTCATATTAATTAGATGAAAATAATATATTTTAATA
The DNA here is from genome assembly GCA_000711775.1 of Oxytricha trifallax. Lineage (NCBI taxonomy): Eukaryota > Ciliophora > Spirotrichea > Sporadotrichida > Oxytrichidae > Oxytricha > Oxytricha trifallax. The sequence continues at coordinate 8,198 of ARYC01003970.1, forward strand.
AGAAGTTTCTACTTCTCGGAGGATGTATTAATTTCAATATTTCGATTGTATAATTTCTGTGCTAAAAATGAAATTGGTGTTATCATCTAGATTATATTAGAATTTTTAGATAATATAACTTTTATATATTTTCGTAATGATCATACTTCTTCTCCTCACTCATTTGTAAACCACCTCTATTTTTCACAATATGAATTTTCATTGATGATTTAAAATCCAATAAATTGCAAAAAATATCGTAAAAATATGATAAATAATGACTAAGATATGATTTCATTGAATTTTCCAAAGCCCTTTTCTTTAATTTTGTCACTTCCTTGAAATTGAGTATAATACTAAAAATCTAACTGAAATTATGAATAATAATAATAATTAATCCTCATCGGGGGCTCAAGGCCCCCGGATGAATATAGTGGTTATCACTATGTAAGGGACAAGCCATTTTATAATTAATTTTGAACTTTCTGTTTAAGGTATACTAAAACTTTATGTTCATCTTTTTCCTCTCTTGTTGTTTCTTCTTTTCTTGTTTGGTTGTCTGCTTTTTAGTCTGTTGTTCTTTCTTCTTGATTTCTTTCCGTTTAGAATTTGGATGTATCCATCTGATTCTTTGAATCTAAGCTTGTTGTCAAGTGGTTAGATTCTAATAGAGAAGCTGATCTCTTTAAGGGCTATTTGTTCTTTTAGCCTTGTAGTGAGGAGTTGGATAATGTCTGACTTAATAAAATAAGCGTGTTTTTGGAGACATTTAAGGTAGAGTTTCACTCTGTTGGTGTGCTCATCCGCTTCACCATGTATATAGATGCAACTTTTTTCATTTGCCTCTGAGTTTTTCATGATAATCAGGGCAAAGAATTTGAGCATTTTTAGTGTTTCTTTAGAGGGAGAGATGCCAGTGGCTGTTTTGACTGCTGCTTTGAGAAGGTCATCTGTTTTGTCGTAGATGTCTTTGTCTAATAGTGAGAATATTTTTAGGCTGTTAACAAATTCTTTTATAGTGTAGAAGTAAGTTGTGTTAATGCTTTGGGTCCATATTGACATGCATGCTTCTCTTTTGTCTAGTCTGTCTTGGAGTTAGGCTTTATTGATTTGTTACTACATAGGTGCTATTTGTTATTTAATATTATATTTATTAATAGTTGGATCCTAATCTATCAATTAATTTTCTACTATTTAGTATTAATTTAATTGTAGTGCGTCATTGTAATTAAATGCGTCACTGCTATTTTTCATGAAATCGTCAATTACGTCATCGCTAAGGTTGAGTAGGTCTTTGTAGTTTTACCTATCTCCTAGGTATGTTGGTGGGTATGGTTTTTCAACATGGCGTTCTGATCCCAAGAGTGTTTGTTCGATTGAGTCCTCATTTTAGGATTCGTCGCTGTAGTATACAGGATTTTTATCACTCCAGTTTGAGTCATCATCATCTTGGTATATGATTTTCTTTTCAATCTTATTAGGTGGTTTGATGAGAGGATGTTTTTCGGGATAGTAGGGTTGACTAATGACGTTTATTGAAGCTAGTACTTTCTTTGTGGAGATTGTTTGGGGTCCTGGGGCTGGTTAGTTATCTTGCTCCGTGTTGACTTGGCTTTGTGAGTGTGTAGTTTAAGATTTAAAGAACTTGTTGTTTACTCTGAGTAGTCTTAGGAGTTGGTATGTTTATATGATCCAGAGCTAGTTATTTGAGTTGTCATTTTCAGGTAGGTACTATAGTTTATTGAGTTCTATTTAGTACTAGTTAATGTGTTCGTGGCCTTTTCTGACTATTCTCTTAATTATGAAGGTTATAGCTTCTAGGATGTACAGCCCCCATTGATCGCTGTTATTTCTTATTAGTTTCATGGTGTATGATGCTAGTTGTTAGAATTTCTTGTTTTCTAGCGTTTACACAAGATCTCGGTCTTGTGCGTTTAGTATACCCATTCTGTGTTTGTTAATTTTTAATTTTAATTTTCCAAATTTATAATAATTAACTGAAATTATAAGATTTTAATAATCTTTAACATAATTTTAATTCAAAAATTCCTATATCAAATTGAATTAAAACCAGAATTAGAGAATTAAGTAAAATTACAATGAAAGATTATAAACGAATTGCTAATTATCTTTAAATATCTTTGAAGCATTAAAATATTTACTTTTTGTAGCATCTCACTACTTCTCATTGCTGTTTGGCTATATTGTAGCCTTAATTATAGTTTATTTTAAATAAGAATGCATGATGCCTCGTTAATTTTACTCTTGTATGAGTTGTTCTCAATTTATTATTATCACTTTAAACTCTTTTGAGAGTACAGCTTAATTGCTGTCTCATTGCTAGAGGCATAAATACTATTGTTATTTGCAGCCTTCTGATAGTTCTTTGCTTGTTTCTTTTCTATTATTTTGTTGAATGTAAATAATAATTATTAATATACATATTCATTGAGAGGATATAGTTTGCATTTCTATAATTTAGGATTTTTTGCAATGAAATTGCAAAATAATTAATTCAAAGTAGGATTAAGATAAAAAATTCTATGTTTACTCATCACTCTGAAAACAAGTAACATTTATTATATAATATTTTTAAAAGGGAAATTCATCCTATATGTCCTAAATTGATAAAAATAATTAAATGCGTAATATCACATTAATTTCAGAAGAAATTAAGCTAATTAATATATATAGATATATTTATTTATTAACTTATCTGCTACCAATATTATATTATTATTATTTAATGCTGTATGGAATTAATACAGGGGCTTAAGCCAGCCAAATATATACAATCAGATATTCATACTTTGACTTTTGGCGATCCAATTTCCTCTTTACAGGGGAGTTAGCCCTTTTTCCTCACTTTTATAGGCTATAGATACATATTAAGTTGATAAGAATGGATTTATGAATATGATTATGGTATATTTATTTTAAATAATAATTAGTCCAAATTTATTATACTCTTTTTTACGAAATAATATAATCAAACACATTTGTTTTATTATAATTTATCTTAATTTCAATCACTATTTTGGATTTTTCCATAAATCAAAATTATTTAAAAGTTTTTAATAACCATTGCAATTTTAGAGATTTTGACTGTTTCCATATTTACTTAACCCATTTAATCAGGATTATAAAAAATAATATTGCAAATCCTATTATTTTATTTTTAAATAAGAAAATATAATTAAATTTAATCCTATTTAGTTGCTTATTAATCTATCAGTAAATTCTATTTTTAAGAGACTTTAATCTTCTAAAATAATATATTTTTTATTAAATTTAATAATAATAATAATAATTATAAGATCACATTGAGGTCTCTGGGGACCCCCATACTAAGTTGCTTTTTAGTGCAAATAAGGGTCTAGCCCTATTAGTTAGTTGGAGATTCACTCCTGAATACTGAGTTTTCATCTTCTTCTGTTGTTTCTTCTTTTTTCTCCTCTTGGTTTTCCTTTTCCTTTGTTTCTTCTTTTGTTGTTTCCTCTTCTTTTTCCACCTCTTCTTGGTCCTAAATGTAGAATTTGGACTGTTTCGCCGTTGTCTTTAAATTTGAAGAAAGTGTCAAAGTGTTTGACGTTGATTGAAAATTTGAGTTGTTTCGAAGCGATGTAGTCTTTGCATCTTGTTGTGATGAGTTAGACGAAGTCGCTTTTCATGAAGTAAGAGTGCTTTTGTAGGCATTTCACAAAGATTTCAACTTTGTTCAGATGTTCATGATAGTCTGCTGTGACTGAGATGCAGCTCAGTTCATTGGCTGTGGTGTTCTTTAATAAGATCATGACTAAAAGTCTGAAAAATCTGACTTGGAAGATATCTGTTACTTCCATTTAGCCTGTGTCTTTTTGGATGTCTGCTTTAAGCTGGTCGTGGCTTTTGTTATTAAATTTTATAATATTGCCTCGCAAGACCAAAATATATTTTTCATTAATATATGGAATTTAACTAATTCCAATAATTTAAATAAATAATCTAGAGAATGATATTTATAGAAATTTAGACGTATTTAATTGGACCTTTTTGATTATTTTAAGTTTTAAGATGTTGAGTACTTTCCTTGCATCTAAAATTAACTGAACAGTAGATTAACTTAAAATACTTTTTCTTTTATGAGGAGTAGAAAACTGTTAAAGATACAAGCAAAAATTATTTTAAATTTTAGTTCTTAGCGATTAATTTCAGAGCTTATAGATAGTACTTTTTTAAGAAAAGTGTTTACTTTTATTATTGTGGTGGTAGTTAATATTATTTCTTGCAACTATCAATATAACTATTAATAAATTTGCTGTTCAAGTCATTTATAAAATTTATCAAGTTATAATCAAAATTATTCATGAATTATTTCTTAATAGTAAATTTAAAATTTTTATTTTTTTGGAACAATAAATCCTTATTTTAGATTCTTCTAGCTGTAAGTTATTATATGTATGAGTAATTTTTATTTAAAGTAAAAGCAGTATAATCAATTGCGACTAGAATACAAAAAGTTATTAATTATATATTTATATATATTAATACATTATTAAATTAGAAAGTTAATTGTAAGATAGAATGATTAACTGAGCCTAAGTCCGGAGGTATTCATATTAAGCTTTCTTCTAAAATAATGCGTCTACTGAAAGTAGGGGGAGTTGCTAGGTTATTGGGCGTGGGGACAATAGCCTTTGTTAAATCGGCAAGTTCCTCTAAGCCTCGAGTAGACTTCGCATAAGCTGTTTGCTTCATAGATGAGATTCATGGTGTGAGTTTAGAATCCTAGATAATATGGAACTAATTAAAGATGGTGCTCTGCCTTCAAAAATAAAATTTTGAGAACCTGTTAAGCCAACAAAGAGTTATTCTCTCCTCCTAGGGTTGGTTCTAAGCTACAATGGCGGATAAGCAGGGGCTACATGCCCAGCAGCGATTGACTTAGTAGCACCTTTACTTGAAATTTTAGCAAATCTGAAGATATCTGAATCTGTGAATAACATCTTGAGTACAAGGGTAGATGTTACTAAAGCTGACCAATCTTTTCGGAGTTTTATTAAAATTTCTAATCCAATATTCACGATTGCAACGTCATATTATACTTAAATACGTCACTGCTAGATTGATGGTTTAGTTAAATATTAAATTGTGATATGATATAAATAATTTGAGATTAATGATTAACTAACTAAATAAATTAATACTCGTCTTATTGTTGATGAATTTTTGATGATTAAAAAAGGAATTTCATGTTTTGTTTGAGATTAATAATTACTTAACGAATATAAGATTACTTTCATAATTCTAAATTTAAATAAATTATTTTTGTATAAGTTTCGAGTATTTTGCGTAAATGATATCCATAATATCCATATAATGCTAATCTTCACTTTACATTATCTTCTATATTGATCCATTAGTTCTTAGCATAAAAATTATTAGATTATATACTTTTCTGAATGATTTATGTTTTTTTCTCATATTTTAGAACAAAGTACAAGTATTTTCCTTATCGCATTCTAATAAATTGCGTCTTCTGCCCTCATATCTTACTATATAATATATTAATCAATTTTTCTCTTATTGGGGAGTAATTTGTGTAATAAGAACTTTAGCTGAAGTAATTCTCTTTCTCTCTTCTTAATATACTATTGAATTTATGAAATACTACATTTATAGAACAAATTAAAGGTTCAGTATTATATTTTCTTCATATCTTTCTTTAAATAACCTAATTTATGAAACTCCTTGATATTTGATGATACATAATTAAAATTATTTTCGTATCTGTTTAAAATAAATATAATACTTAATAGTTGAATCAAATATTTTTAATGTGTTAGTTGAATGAAACCAAACCGATAACGAATATATTGTAATAAGACAAGCTTAGATAAAAGGTTGCTAAACCTTGTTTCAAGCCTGATAGTTTCCCTTCTAAAGCCCATTTTGAAACTTCTCATTCTTAATGAAATAATTATAAGAATTAAAATTGTAAATTAACTTATCGAGAATTATTAAAGTTGTTTAAGCAGGAAAAATCTATTTTTATATTTTCATTATAATTTCGAATCAACCTTACTTAATATATGCACATAAAAATTTAACTTATATTTATTATATAATAAATTGAATTAATTAAAATTTTTGATAATTATAATGAGAGCGAACCTCTCTAAATTTGAATAAAAGCCCTAAAACTCTATCAGTAGTTTGATTGATAAAGGGAGGAAATTAACGCATACTTTATAAAAGTTTTATTAGGGTTTATGTAGGGAATTAGAGTTTAAATAATAGTATTTTCATTTAATCTAAAGAGAAAGCAACTAAAATCTAAGCCTAAGACCATTAAAATTTCAACAGCATCATGTTGACTATCTTATTAATGATGAGACTCTGAAATACTGGGCTTGGAGAAAGCTAGAGTTTCTGCGAGAGAAGGGAGATTTTGTGTTTATAAATAAGTATTAGTTAAAACGAAATAATGAGTTCACATATAAATGAGCTTTTAAATGATTTGAGTTCTCTTTCTTTTCTACCTCTTACAGTTTGCTTGGTCCCATGTTTTTCCTCTTTGAGCACCTGAATCGATATTCATCTCATCTTGCGTTAAATATCTTTGAACAGTTTGTTACTTAATTCATGTTTTACTTGAAATTTTATCTCACTCTTAATTTGCTGCGCTCTTTTAGTCTAAGCTTACTTGAAATGAATGAGTGCATCTGCAGTTCTTACTGCCACGTCTTACTGATTTTAATTCTCTGCTTCTCTTTTTATTCGGGAAAGATGCTATACCGTTTCTTGTGAGCTTTTTTAATAACCTCATTTAAGTACTCAGGTTTCAGAGTTCCAAGAACGTCAAAGAAAATGTTTATCCCTGGTAACTTATTAGAGAGTTGGATCTTGAAAGGAATGAATGTAGAGAACAACATCTGGATAAGTCATTGTATAATCAAAGAGGTCTGACATTGATATTTCTGGGTCTTTATGTATCTCTTTCATCCTTATTTCATTAGTTTTAATAGCTTTTTATCTTCGCTAAGTAATGTTTAGTGAAAGAGAATTTAGTTCCATCTTGAGTTGCCATGAACAATTCAACTTTGGTAAATAAGTTAGAAAGTAAAAGCTTACCTTGTTAAACCAAGCATCTTTAAATGTTTTCTTTAATTTTTTTCGAAATTTTCCTATCAAATCTCTTCATTACATCATTCATAGACTCCATTTTGCTTAATCTTTCTAGTAATTTAATGCAAATTAAAATTATCGATATCCATTCTAAGTTTATTAAAATCTTACTACTAAATAGGGAGGACCTACTGGAGGTGGTTAGTCTGATAAGATTTACGGATAAGCATTGAAAAATTTGCTACAAGTTTCAGATATTGATTTCCATTTTTATGAAGCTTTCTCCATTAATCGCTCCTAATAATGTTTAATTATTTTAGAAGCACCCCCAAATAAAGTTTAAACTTTATTTGTAGTTAAATTTTAAGGTTAAAACCTATTTTGGAGGATATGAAATTAAAAAAAGCTTAATAACTTTTCCTCAAAATTAGGTTCAAACATAATTTGGATAACAACCTAAATAAACAAAACTACTTTAGGAGCATTTTAATTTACAAGAATGTAAAATATTCTCATAAAATAAGTCAACTTACAGCTATTTATGATTCTTCATTTTCTATCTCTCTGTACAAATTTATCAAATCGTCTTAAGCTGTATTATTATTATTATAGTATACCTGGTTGGGTTTTATCATTATTTTTATAAAAATTTTTCAGCTTAATTGTGCGCTAATCTCTTAAGAAGTGCAATATCCTTGGATCAATTATTCGATTATATTTTAATTTTTGTTAAAAAATTTTATACTCATTTATTATTAGGTAGATAGTCTCTTTAGAGATAAAATTTTGATGAAAAGTATTGAGACCTTCTTTAAAAAATTTGAAGTCATAACTGAAAGAAATTTGGTAAGCTCTCATTACTCATATATTAACTTTCTATTTTAAAAGCTTTGGAATTACAGCTATTCGTCAATTAAAAAATTTAATTTATATTTAAAAAACCTCTTTACTTTTTAATTGCTCGTGCACTTTTGCTGTAGATGCTACTGACACAGAATAATTCATTTTCAGTTTTAGGAGAAAAGAAATTATTTTACTTATTTTTTAAACTTGAAATAATCAAATATAATCTGTAAAATTCAAATTATTTAGGAACTATAAATAAAGAAGATTTCTTTATCAAAATGTACTATGATTCTAATTTCACTCTTAATAATTTTTATCTTGTTCGAACTAAGATATTATTGAGGCTGGTGTTATTGCCAATTATGTTTAATATTATTATTCAACTTCTCAATTAAAATCTCATTAGATTAAAACTAGGCCCTTGAAATGTATTTGCAATATTAAATTTGAACTAATTTAAATTACATGATCTTAGAATCTTCAAATTTAATTTAATCAAATTCACTATTAATTTTTTAATAATTATGTGGAAAAAAAAGAAATCAAATTCCAAGGTATTTAGTGGTCTATCAACAAATATTTTATATATCTTTATAAGATTGACCATCTTTATATAAGTAGCTTAAAATGGAATTTTTTAACAAATATCGAGAAGACTATGAATCAAAATGTGAATTGATTAATTTTAAATAGGAAAGCAAAGGTTGAATATATAATTGAAATAGTTCAAAGAGCTAATTATCAAGAAATGATAAGGTTAAATATTTTTTGAATAATCAGTAAACTTTTATAATTTATAGAATAGTAAATTAATGATTTATATATATATAAGTCTAATTAAATGTGAAATAATTTTATTTAAGTTTAATTATCGACGAGTGTATAAAATGATATAATACAAAATATATTTACAACACATTAACATATTTGTGAGCTAGATTTACTAGAGTGGTAATATCAATATTTCATTGTTATCTGTAAATTTCTCTATGTTTTAGTCCTCATCCTTTAATCCATATATTAATTAAAAAATGGTCAAGAAATAATATAAGAAGGTGACTAAAATATAGAGAGTCACAAATATAAATATCAAATTTAATAATACTTCTAAGTTAAAAGCATAAAGTTTTTATTCAATTTACATCTTTTTACTTAATCATTTTGCGAATATCTTGAGACATAAATTATAGAATATAATTAAAATGTGCTTAAATAGACTTATTTCACATTTTAAGATTTAAATAATTACATAAATGTATATTTAATTATATCACATTCTATAAAATCATATAGTTATTTATAAAATTATATCTTATCAATATTCAGATGGAGCTTTCTTTCGGTATCTTGCCTAAAATGCTAATCATATTAAGCAAAGTTTAAAATACATTCTGTTGATATATTTTTTTTAAATGGATAGTACAAAAATCTTATATTTAAAAATTTTCCTTATAATATAAAAAAATATTTTTGATTAATCTACAAAATTTTGTTTATAATGTCAAATTAACCAAAAGATATTATTAAATTAGAAAGTTAATTGTTTAGTCAGATAAAGCTTAATACTACACAGAGGCCTTTTGAGGGTAGGAAGTTGTCAGGTTCATTCAAAACCCCAAAACCCTTTCAGTAGTTTGATTGAGTTTTTGATTGATAAAAGTAGACTATTAGTGCATACTTTATTAGGGTTTTAATAGGGTTTATGTAGGGGTTTAATGTTTAAATGTTAGTAATTTAAGTGAGTATATGCGAGGTTTGGGGTCAGTTTATGACATTGAGTATATAGATTTATTGTTTAAGTTGCGTTATGGGTGCGATGATTATAGTGATCAACTCAAACCTATCCTTAATTACACATCTATAGCAAGACTGCTCCATAAATCTCCTGCAACTGTGAGGTCTCACTGTCTATTAGCATTGAATTTAAAGAAATAGCAACTTAATTCTAAGCCTAAAAGACCTCTTAAATTTTAGCAGCATCATATCGATTATCTTATTAATGATAAGACTCTTTAATACTGGGCTCACTTCTCTCTGGCCTAGAGAGCTGTGATGTTTCATCGCCAATTTCCTGAGCTTCATATCTCTGCTTAATCGATAGCTAACATATATAAAAAGAACGGAATATCTTACAAGACAGTCAATCGCATTAAGAGAGTGATTGATTTTAATGTTCCATTTTATAAGGATAATTTAAAATATATATTCGATTAAATGCAGAGGGCTATTACTAATATCATTAAGTTCATACACGCTGATGAGGCAGTATTCACGTTTAATACCTTCATATCAAGGTCTTGGTATAAAAGATATAGCAATATTGAATTATATGACTAAAAGGTCAAGGTGTAAACTCATGCTATTCTCGGTGGAATAAGTGAAGATAGTGGCCTCGAGACTTATGTTATCCACCCTCGCTCAATAAAGACCGAATAATACATAAAGTTCTTGCAATAACTCAGAGATAAGTACGCCGACTAAGAGATTATTCTGTTTGTAGATAACTTATCTGTCCATAAAACTAAAGACACAAGGAAGGAATATGAACGCCTAAACATAACACCTGTATTTAATGTTCCCTACAGTCCTCAGTTCAATGGAATTGAATTATATTGGGGGTTATTGAAAGTCCACTACAAGAAACTCCTACTCTATCACTTGATGCATGACTTGAAGATAGATACAGTAGATTTTATTAAGAGTGCTGCTAAGAGACTCAGCGATGAGAAAGCTAAAGTATGCGCAAGAGAAGAGAGATTTTGTGTATATAAATAAGTTTTAGATTTAAACGAATGAATAAGCTCACATATTAAATTTGCCTGTAAAAGGATTTGGCTTCTCTTTCTTTTCTTCCTCTTAAGGCTTGCTTGGGCCTATGTTTCTTCTCTTAGTGCCAGCTCCCGCATCTATGTTCATATCTTCTGGCTTTTATAAATCTTTGAAGAGTCTCTTACTCGATTCATGTTTTACTTGAGACTTTCTCTCTCTGTTTAATTTGCTGCGCTCTTTCATCAAGTATATAGCAGTACCAGGTTTTTCTAAAAAGTTAGAAGGCTAAGCTTACTTGAGATGAAAGGATGCTTTTGAAGTTCCTAGAGCCAGGTCTCGCTAATTTTAATACCTTGCTTCTCTTTTTCTTCAGGAGAGATACTGTAGCGTTTCTTATGAGCTTCTTAAATAACTTCATTTAAGTACTCAGGTTTCAGAGTTCCAAGGACACCAAAGAAGAAGTTTCTCTCTGGCAGCTTATTAGAGAGTTGCAACTTTGAAGGAAGGTAGAGAGCAACATCTGGATCACTCATAGCATCATCATAGAGGTTTGTTACTGAAATTTCAGGGTAGTTAAGTATCTCTATCATCCTAATTTCATTAGACTTAAAAGCTTTTTTCTCTTCACTCAGTAAGGCTTTTAAGAATGAGATTTTAGTTCCCTCCTAAGTCGGCAAGAACAATCCAACTATAATGGATTGATTAATCTTACTTAAGAACTTACCTTGCTATAACAAAAATCTATAAAGGTCCTCTTTACTTCGAAATTTTCCTATTAAATCTTGAGATTAAATTCTCTTCATTGCATCATTCATAGAATCCAACTTGCTTCCTCTTTCTAGAAATGTTAATGAAATTTAAATTATGGAATCCATTCTAAGTTTATTAAAATCTTACTACTAAATAGGGAGGACCTACTGGAGGTCAACCTTGAAAAGATATGCGGAAAAGCATTGAAAAACCTGCTCCAAGTTTCACAGATTGATTTCCATTTTATCAAACTATCTCCATTAAATTGCTCCTAATAATGTTTAATTATTTTAGAAGGTCCTCCAAATTAAGTTAAAACTTTATAAGGAGTTAAATTTAAAGGTTAAAACTTAATTAGGAGCATATTAAATTAAAAAATGTTTAATAACTATACCTCCAAATTAAGTTCAAACTTGATTTGGAGGACCTCCTAGAGAAACAAAACTTCATTAGAAGTATTTTAATTTACTAAAACGAAAAAAATTCTCATAAAATATGTCAACTTACAGTCTTTTATGGTTGTTTAATTTTCTAACCTCTCAGCCGAAAATCTACCAGAGTGTCTTATACTCGACTATTAAAGTTTATCAAGGTATATTTTATCATTATTATAATAAAATATATCAGCAAACTAAAATGAGCGCTAACCTTCTGAGAAGAGACGCATTACTTGGGTAAAATCAATCAAAATTTCATTCCAGCAACCAAAAAAAGTAGAGACCAGAGACGCTTGTACTCAGTGGGAGCCTACTTATGACAACTTTGACCAGTCTAGCTATGAGATTTAAATATAAGTTAAGCAAGAGGTTATAAAAGAAGCTGTGAAAATTGAGGAGGAGGGTAAACAACACGCCATAGACCATTAATAAATCCCAGCCAAAGTTGACTATTAATGCAAAGAATGAAATAAAGTTTTCCCTACAAGACAACTTATAAAAGACACTTGAGAGATATACACAAACAATATGCCAAGGATATAACACAAGCATTAAAAGAAAGATGAAAAGAAAGATGGGAAGTATGTAAGAAGCCATATTCTAATACTAGAGACCTCAAAGTGCACTTAAAGAAAAAGCACAATCAAAGTTTTGTCTTTATTCATGAAGCTACAAGGAATAAATTCCTCTAAAAGAGAAGATCAAGAAACTCAGTGGAGTCTCTTAGAGTTGAAGTCTAGAAGTAAGTTAAAATGAAGAAACAGTCAAGAACTTTCCAGTCACTGAGATCAATAAAATAATGGTCAAAATAGAAGCAATAAAGATTCCTATATTAAAAATTATTGACTTAGATTCTTGCCTAGAAAGCTACCTCACTCTTGAAGATAAATAGAGAAGAGAGTAATTACTGATGACTAATATGCTTACAAGATATATCCTTTCAATTACTTCCTTGCTGATGACAAGTTCCAAATGGAATTTGCAAATGAGTATTATGCTCTTATAAAGGCAAAGTTAAATGAGTGCAGGCATATTATATAACTTGATGCTATTTTACTTGGTAAAGATCATGTAGCCTTCAGGCTTCTATTACTTGAAATGACTTACCAGAGAATTCTTATCTGACAATAGATGTCAGAGATAAATTGGCTAGATAGTATAGCAGATAGTTGAGGGGATTGAAGAGCTTCACAAGCTTGGTTATGTTCATAGAGACTTAAAGCCAGAGAACATCATGATAAACTTTCAGCCTCTTAGAGTTTTTATTATTGACTTCAACAGAGCTCAAAGAGTGCAAGCCTCTGCATAAGGAAATATATACGGCACTCCTGGATATTTCCCAGAGAGAGAAGATTGGAGAGATGGAGACACTTAATGCGATATCTGGGCTCTAGCAGTAATAATAATAGAGAGCGACATGCCAAGAAACGAATACTTTAGCTGCAGGAGTGAGAGAGATTCTAAGCAGAGAAACAAACAACATCTCGATAAAAAAAAATAAATGGAGGTCTCAGAGAACTTGCATACTCAACTATTATCAAGCAAAGCTAAGAGAATTAAAAAACAATAGAAACAATAAAACATCAACTTAGAAAGATAAAATTCAGAGAACTGCCACATGACTCTAAGCTTATGTTTATGTGAAATATTTAAAAAACTCGCTTGTTATACTCACTTAAAATACTAACATTTAAACATTAAACCCCTACATAAACCCTATTAAAACCCTAATAAAGTATGCACTAATAGTCTACTTTTATCAATCAAAAACTCAATCAAACTACTGAAAGGGTTTTGGGGTTTTGATTGCATTAGAGACCAGTTTGCTAGGTTTTACAAAACGGTGAGAATTTACGCTCCTCGAGTGGATTGCACATTAACGGTTTCATTGCAAATAAATGCTTTCTTGCATGAGTTTGGCTTCTAGGGTCGTAGAGATGAAGGTATTCTCAGCCTTCCAAATGACATGAAGAGGACCATAGAAATTAACAATAAGTTATTTATTCTCCTAGAATCAGTTCTTAGCTACAGCGGCGAAAGGATAGGATTAAATTCCCAGAAGTTGTTTACCTATTTCACTGAGATCTTTAGAGAAGCTGAATCACACTAGCTCTGTGACCACATCCGGAATTCGACTCTGTGATTCACATCTTGGTTACGCGGGACAAGGAAATACTGAAGATAATCAGTTTTTATGGTGTTTTATCTTCAAGATTCTAATCCAGGAATCACGAAAGCCACGTCATTGATTTTTTGAAATACGGCACAGTTTAATTGATGGTTTTATTAAATCTTGAAGAAATATTAATTTGAGATTACTCATTAAACATAAAACTTAAAAGGTATTTCCCTGATTTTAACGAGGTACTATGAAAATTCAAATTGAGGTAGTTTATCTTTTTAGTAATTAATATCATCAAACTCCCTTCCATAAAACTCTTATTTTTTCAGTGTTCTTTGTAAGTAAAATTGCAACAACATCATACTATTTAATGGAGAAGCTTACAAAAAGCTTTATTCACTTCTTTAAAAGATTAAAAAGCAAGATTCACTATTAAATGGAATCAGATTTAAAAAAATATTGGATAGCATTCACGTTGCTAAAGTCATTTTTTAATTTTTCGCGAAATTTATAGAAGTATGGAAATATACTCTCTCTTGTTTCTACTTTGAATGAAATCCACTGTATTAATAGAAAGCCTTACATTATGTAAAGTTTCAAATCTTTTCTGTTTGTGTTTGATTTATCTATATAATAATCAAATCCCTATAAAATATGTAAAATAAAAGATATCGTAGGATACGTTCAAATAGTGAAAATATATATATTAAATTAATTTAGCGCCAATCTTAGACTAATTTGATAGAGATTTAAAATTATATGGCCATTACTATTGGCAGTACTATTTTATCTCATACCTGGAGCTAGTTAAACTCCATTATGTGAGAGTTTGTTAGAGTTTTAAACTTTAAATCAATTATCTCAAATTTATTCGGAGGAATTAATCATGCTATTTTAGAGTTTTTCATTTTCACATAATAGATTGTCTTTATATATGAAGCTTTATTATTAATACCTATCGTTTATATGATAATATAGTCTTTGCTATTTAAATTCAATTAAAGAAGTCTATCTTTTCGATATAACTTGAATTATGCAAATTAAAATTCTCTATAGTATGTTTTGATTAATATAATGATTAGCTTACTATTACTATCATTTAGAATTGTCATTGTTTAATTATTTCAATTTAAATTATAAATTGAGATTAAACTCAACCAAACTCTAACAAAGTCTAACAAAATATTATAAATTATCTTATTATATTATCTTATAATATTACAGAAATAAAACCTAGTTTGTTAATTTATAAATATACTCTAAAAAAATCTAACAATCATAAATACAATTTTGTATAAATCACTTTTATTTAAACTTCAGATTAATCAATATATAGATTTTATGAATAATCGCTAAAGAGTTATTTTTAAAATTGCGAAATCATCTCTTGTGAAATTTAATCCTTTATGCATTCTATTTCACAATGTCTATAAAATCTTTCATTTAACTCTGTAATATTTTTCTTATTTATTTATGATTATTATAAAAGGGGATTTTTTCACCACTAGGTGGTGAAATTTTCCCCATCGTTAAAAGTACAAGTGTTATAAAAAGATATTTCATCTTGCCCTAAATAACAAGTTAAATGATTAGGTTTCCCTTAATTAACTTTTGAATAAAATTTTAAAAATATGCCTTAACGATAGTTTGATTAATGGATTTATTATCTAAAATATAATTTTATCAAAAACTTGAATTTATTAGAATATTTGAGATTGAAGTTTTAAATTCAATAGATTTATTATAGATTTTCTCTTAATTATACTTAAGAGATTTAATTTCTATATAAAGTTAATCATTTATATAGTAAAATAATTTGGATATAATTATTTTGTTTTAGCTTAAAATAATTTCATTTTATTTGTAAGAGATAATTATAGATAATAAATTAAATTAATTTTGCTTTTTTGGAAAATTGCTATATCTTTAAATTATTAGTAAATTTAGACTTTATAATTAAAACTATTAATTGATAAAATTACCAAGCTTATAGAAACAAAACGACAGCTAGATTTGATTTCAAAGTGCTAGTATCATAAAATTGGAAACAATAACTTTCGAAAAAATAAAAAAATTTATAGACTCTAAAATAAATTAAGAGCTCAGTAGAAAAGTGAATATAAACGCATTTAAATTAGGAGATATATACTTTTCTAAAAAAAATGTAATTTTCTTAGGAATTGTATAATTTTTATATAATTTTAATTTGCTTGATGATAGAAATGCATTTTATAAAATAAGTAGTTGAATGAACAATGATTTTAGAATTTTTAAATTGTAGTTTTCTTAAAAGTAAAGTTTTTTATTAAATTTAAGCATCAATAATTAATATATTACTGAATGCAAAAATTTAGCCAAAAAGATGAGCATCTACGTGCAATAAGTAATTTTTTGTTAGAGTTTGTTATAGTTTTAGGATGGAAAATAATTGTATTTTTGTATTAAAAATTATCTCTTCTATTCTATAATTGATGAACTTACTTCTACCTTGGAAATGATAAATGTCAAAGCATAATCAATTGGTCTATACTTATCTCAAGAATAATAGTTCCAATTATTTAGTTTGATTTTAAAATGTTTGGCTAAATAATATTAAGAGATTTCGTTTAAAATTACATTGTGATCATCAAAATAATTAATTAATTAATAATATTTAATGTTACTAAAGCTTATAGTGGAAATTGATAAAACCCTGTAAATTTTCAAATATAATATATAATTATTTTTGAATCAATTTATACTGTACTCTAAATTCTACTTATGTTATCTTCATGGGGTTTTGGGGTTTATCTCAAATTTAATTTAATTATTCTTAATTCATTAAATATTGCCATTCAATTAAAATCTAGTTATATCGATCTATAAATGCGATCAAATAGCATCGCTAATAGTAAAGTCTAGTTAATTTTGAATTCATTATAGAATGCAGTAGAGATCATCAATTATTTCCGGCTTTAACTGCCATTAATTTAATTAAGTATATTTTTAATTTAATTTAATTTGATTTCCCTAATTCAAATTTATTCCTTGAATATTCACAGGGGTTATTTTAACTCTTCACATACTTTATTAGAATCTTAATTCTAATGAATCTTGTACTTCTCGCATTCTTCTCTTAGTGTATGCAGAAATTCTTTGTTTTATTTGCTTTTATTTTCAAAAACACAAGATAAATTGCAACTAAACTCTTTATAGTAGGTAATTGTTTAAGAATTATGATAACCTTGAATAATATCACCAATTATATAGATTATCACTTCATGATTGTAAATACAACTTAATCATCATGTTTAGACTCGAAGTAACTATCAATATCTTTCTTCAGTAATCCTAATATATTTAATGGGGGGGGGGGTCTAAGTCGGTGCAAAAAATTTTTCAAAATCCTAAGTCGGTGCAAAATTTTTTTTGCAAAAACATCAAAATCCCTAAGTCGGTGCATGATCAATTTTTGACATTATTGATATATTTTATTATCCTAACCCACATAAAAAGTATCAATATTAACTAAAATTTATGACTCAGCTTCTGAATCGAACTCCTTCATTAAATTTCGATCATAGGACACTTATAATATTATTACAAAAATATTTTTTCTCTGTGATAGATATTTGTTTAAGTAAAATAAAAAAATGTTATTTCATATTTTAATATCTAATTGGTCTGTAAGTAACAAAATTTGGATTAAGAACATCATAATTATTCGCTAAATTTAATGATGTCTGACCTTATGATAAAAACCATTGACTCAATTAATTGTCTTTTTTTAAATACTCTAATCAATATGTACGATTTTTTTAATTCCAGACATTATTATATTTAGCGAATAATTATGATGTTCTTAATCCCAATTTTGTTACTTACAGACCAATTAGATATTAAAATATGAAATAATATTTTTTTATTTTACTTAAACAAATATCTGTCACAGAGAAAAAATATTTTTGTAATAATATTATAAGTGTCCTATGATCGAAATTTAATGAAGGAGTTCGATTCAGAAGCTGAGACATAAATTTTAGTTAATAATGATACTTTTTATGTGGGGTAGGATAATAAAATATATCAATAATGTCAAAAATTGATCATGCACCGACTTAGGGATTTTGATGTTTTTGCAAAAAAAATTTTGCACCGACTTAGACCCCCCCCCATTTAATGTATAATTATTAACGGTACTTTAAAATATGTTATTATCAGCTCTATATTAACATTATGACATTTATGAAAATTATAAAAGTAAGAGCTCAAGATCAAATGTTTTTATCTGAAAACTACAAGTAACCCTAAGAATTATTTGCATTTAATTTCTCAAACTTATGTATTAATAAAAATAATTTCGGATTAAATACAGATTATTTTCGTAAAAACTTAAATTTATAAGATTTAACAAAAAGTAATTTTTCCTATCATTATCAAGAAAGATGTAATTGTCGCAAAAAAGGACTCCAATTCTGAATACCAGCAGGTAATACTATTAACTTAATTATATTTTCACTTTGAATGTAATCTCTCACCTCCGCAGCTGCTATTTTTAACTTTTCATGAAGATCCGCTGATTAAGATTGAATTATTCTGATTGCTGCAAAATTTGGTCATTCCATCTCTCCATTACAATAATTGATGCCACTATTAAGCAAGGTTAAAATAAATTCGTAATTGGGAATTATTAAAATAAAATTAAATTTAGTAAAGAAAGTTGCTTGAATAAGTTGCATACTTTTAACAAATTAAATATGGCTATATGTTCAGCCTGTTATAAAGCAACCCATTTTTGAAAAATATTTTAATTAATTTAAATTGATAATATATTATTATAATTCTAATAGAATTTCTCACTATTGAATTTTAAATTGAAATTAATTAGACATAAATTCGAAAATGGCATTCGTTATGTGAAATTATTTGAAAATTAAATCAGATTTTTGTTTCTATCTCAAGGAAAATTAATCAAAAGTACTTATCTCCTGTACAACTACTCCATCACCTAAAATAATTACAACTGCTTAAAATTTTAAACATGAATGATCAGAAAATTCTTAATTGCTAAGAAGTTGGTGGAGATCTAGTTTGAAGCAGAAATTAAAATTCGTACGAGTTTCAGTTTAGACTTTAAAAAAGTTAAAAAATTTCTTAAGCGGGTTCGAAAGTATCAATATTAAATAAAGATAGTGAAATTTTATAGAAAGAAAATACAGCATTATTTGAATTTTTACAAGTTAAAAGTTAGTTCAAGCGAGAACTCTCAAATCCAATGTAATTTATAATAATTTAATTTTGTCATTTTATTCTAGCAACTATTCCAATCGAAATTATTGTATTAGATCATTGATATTTGAAATAAAAAAATTATAAACATAAAATATGTTCACTTTCTCTAATTAAAAAAGAAACAACCAAGAATCGCTGTTAAAATGGAATTTCGGAAAGTAATATTTGCAATAAAATCTTTTTCTTAAATATACATGATATTTTTTCTATCTTATTTTTAAAGCTTAATAAGTATTTCAATACAGAGTGAGAGAAGTTTACTATACATAAGGCTCTATAAAAATAATAGTCTTTTTTTTTAAAGTTGCGTAAATTACATGAGATACAAGTCAATTCTTTTAGACTTTAAAGAAATTTGAGTAATCCACAAGTAATTCTAAAATCAGAAACTATCTTTAGTCTTTTAATCCAAAACTGATTAAGGAATGGAAAAAATATAAATATATTCATAAGACATTTTTATCGACATACTTATTTTTATATTTTAATTATCAAATTTATGGTTGATAAATTTTAATTTATTTTAATAGTTTCCTTATCTTTTGTATTTTATCAATAATATAATGTACAGCTAATTGGCTGATTAGTCATTAATTTCTCTTACTTTGATTTAAATTCGATAATCTATAACTCCTTGATTTTTGTTTTTTCTTTTCCATTATTTATGCTTCTCTTATATACTGCTGTCAAGGCAATTAATTGTTCTATTTTATCTTCTCAATAAATATCAAAGCTAGCTAAATACTATCTGTTACCAATTATTTTGTATTTTACTTGTTTATAAAGGCAATTTATTTGTTTTATTTAGATTTTAGATAACATTATTTGACTATAGTAAAACAATTATTGTTCGTATTATTTGCCTCTACAAATCCGGTCAAGTATCTTATTATTTAAGAATATTGTTTAAAAATAAGAATTTTATATAAATTAAATAAATTTATGAATCATTTAATGAAATTCTTAATTTTGGTTTTGTGATTATTTTTTTATAAACTAATATCAATCAATCTCTTTGGTTATACATTTTTAACTCCTTATGTTTTTTAGCATTTTTTCTATATTAAATTTCTCAATCAAGAGTAAACAAGCATTCTCTTTTAAATAAATCTTAAATATCTTAAATTAATCCCAACTAAATAGAAGTATAATTTTTTAAAAATATATTTTAATTACTATTATTTAGAAGTTTAATTCAGTTTTATCATTTAACCTGAGAGCTTTGAAATATCAAAAATTCCCAAATCAAATATAGTATTAAAAATAATTCCTATATATACAGACGATTAGTCAAATAAAGAGAATATAGTATTGTAAAATTCATTTTTAATCGAAAAATTATTGAAAGTAAAATGTAAATCATTAACATGAAAAACTTGGAGATTAAGTTAATCAAATATCAAGAATTTAGAAGCTTTTAAAAAACTTTTAAATCAAGTTAATGAATATTTTAATAACTAAAGAGCATTAATTAATCAGTTATCAAAAATGTACAATTAATCAAAAATTAATTAGCATTAACAGAAGATTATTAGCTTACAAGAACAATGTGAATTATAATTCATTAAATCTCACAAACTTTTTAAGCAGTCCTAAAAAATAACAACTAAATATTTATTATTAAAGGATGCTCAAGCCCCGCTAAAATTATATTGGCGGATAACTATATCAGTGGCTTGACTTTACCAAATAATAGGACATAGTTTTCATATTTTTATTGAGTCTTTCATGTTTTCTCTCTTTTGTTATTTCCATTTCTTTTCCCTCCTTAATTTAATTCCTTTCATCATGTCTCTCCTTTTTGATTATCAAAAATCTATATGTTTTCTTTAAACTTTTAGAATTTGGGCATGTTTTCATAGATTTAGATCTTGATTAAGATTGATACTCTATTTATAATAATTTTTTTATTAAATAACAATATAGAAAAATAATAATAAGAATATTAGAATATGTAGAAAGGCCATGGCAGAAGATTCCACTTCAATCACAAAATTTATAAGTTAAAAATTACCATATCTAAGAATTTATATTTACAGGACTTACAAAGATAGAGAAGAGGTGGAGATAAACTCTACCATTGCAAAAGAACAGAGAAAATAATAACTAGGAATTTCCTATTTAGAATAAAACAACAATATGAAAAATATTTATTTGATAATAACTGTCTTTAGGATTTTAATTTTCTTTTTATATTTAGACTACTGTATTTATAATTAATCTAGTTTTGTAAATTTCTTATTTCTAAAAATTTCATCAAAATTTCTAGAATTTCCATTTTTAATCCTGGTCCAAAATTATGCTAAGCCTGATCTGATTAGTGTAGATGCTTCTTGAGGCTCTTAAGGAAGATCTTAATTCGGTTGTTATCTTGCAATTTTTGTATGTATCATGTTGCATTCTAATTGTCTTCTTCGTTATTCATCTAAATATGAGAGCGAATAGTCAAGCCATTCTAGCTATTTAGTAATAAATGAGTAATTTGTACATGTTGTTGATGAATTGAAATATTTAACGTCTAACTTTTCATCAATTTATTTTGCCTTTGTTTTGTCTAGCTTGCCAAACATCGCTAATTCGTTCCTAAAGTTGAGATTTAAGCAAACTTCTTAAGATTTATCAATTGTTTATAGATATCCAAATTGATAAGCATGCTTCTCTGTCTTTTTATCATTTTTAGAGCTCCAGATATGCACGACTTTGCTTTCTGAATTTAATTTTTTTTGGATTAAATATAAAAGAATCATGAAATTAAAAATAAATTATCGGATAACATCCTTTAATTATAAATATGTAAATCAAAAAATTACATTAATAATGGAAAAAGTGAAATAATATAACCTTTTTCTTATAAAATTTACTTAAAAAAATAGAATTCAATTTTAATTAGGATTCATTAATAATTTTATAACTTTAGTTTCCGAAATCAATATTTGATTGACTGAGAAGTAATATTTTTGCAGATATTTATAATTTAAGCACACTATCATTATTACTGATTTGAATAAGTTTGAATAGCATGGCTTAGCTAATCGCAGCTTCTACAACATACACTTTAATATATGCAATAATATATTAATTTTATGAGCTTATTATTATTTTGTTTGCTAAATTAGAAGTCTAAAACCCAAATATTTCAAATATAATTGCAGTAGAGTTTTAAATTAAATGGCTCAATAATAGAGAGAAAAGTTTATCATTTAATGTCTTAATTTTCCATTTTAGTTTTAATTATGATTTTTATAAACAGAGTTTGTTTGTTTATTAAATTTTACATTTTTTTATTTTCAAATTATCCTTTCCTATGTGATTATTTTATAAGCATCATAGTTTTTAAAGACATGCTCCTAGTTGATTGAGAGATCTATGGGTGCATGACAATATATTTTGATTATAAGAGAGTTGATTTGCTAAACTTGCTTGTGTTGGACTTATTACTAAAATTCAACATCCTGCTAGCCCTAATTAGGGTCCTTATCCCTATTTTAATTAAATTTATTTCCATTTTATTTGATTAGAGAGAAATTTTACTCTGACTTGAACTCTTAAAGTTTTCTTTCAAAAGTAGATATTGTCTCAGTTGCCATTATTTTTACTACTTGTATTCATTATTGTTGATATTGGTGTTCTGAGTGTGTTTCCATGTTTTAGACGCAGTTTTATTAGGGAACTTAATACTAATTTTTAACTTATCTTTTAATTGGTTAAATAAGGTTTTGGGTAAATGACCTATTTTTAAGAATTTAAGATTCTAAGTAGTTAAAATGCTTGTCATTAGGAATAGCTTTATTGAGGTGTAAGAACACTCTTATCTGAATATCCTTCAATAATTCTTCTATTGATCATTACTACTATAAAGTAAATATAGTTAATAGTAAGAGTTAAAGCATAAGACTATAAAATTCTATCTTATAAAACAAGAAGAAATAAAAAATACAGATTATCATACTTGCAGAAATAAATAATAATTGTCAATAAACTATAGCTTCAATTAAATATTCTAATTCAATAAAGGTTGCTATTCAGATAATTTCAAACAATCCTAAACTATGAATAATTCGGCCTCTAGAAGTTTCTATAAAGAATCTAAATAAGAATTCAGCCTGAACTAAATATTTAGATAATCTTGAGAGGGGTTTTTTAGCATTCTAAAATTTATAGGGAATAGTAATGTAATGATTGAATAGCTAAAATATAATGAGTGGGTTAAATTGATCAAATAATAATTCTTTTACTAATATATATTGTTAAGTTGAGAGTATAATGTTAATTAGTTTTATTAATTTCATTTGTTGATATCTATTGCTTCAAACTTATATCTCAGAGTTCTATAACTCTCTAGACAGGAGTAAGGACTTTGGTGTATTGGATACATAATCCACTCAAAGTGTGGTATTAGTGAACTTGTGACTTGTCATCTCGTGTGACGTCCTGACTTGCATCTTTGATAAATGACTTATCCTGATATGGCTTCATCAGGGAATGTCTCTGGAGGCATCTCCCTTAACAAAATAGGCAACTATTGTAAACGTTGGGACCTGGTCTCTTTTTAAAAATATTCTTTGCTTTTATTTTGGTATTTTAAACGTATTTTGTTGTAATCTAGCCCTATATTTATATTTTCAATTTAATATATCATCAAGACATCATTAGCAAAATTATTAGCAATAAAAATAATTTTTAATAGGAAAGTTATAATATAAAATTGAGAGTAGAATCATAATAAAGGTTTTTTTAAATCATTTAAATAATATATTAAATATAAAAGAAGTTTAATTTATAAATTATTATGGTCTATTTTTTTATAAGATTTTTTTAATTATAATGATTATTAAAAAAAATTATTTACTAAGATAGAGGAGTAGATTTATTATTAATCAATAAAATTCTAATATTTTATTGAGAAAAATTATTTTAAAAGTGTAGTTAATTTTGATATAGTATTTGAAAGTAAAATAATAGAAAACGTAAGTTGTTAATTGTATAATTCTTAAATCTCATAAACATAAGTGGATTTTAAAGCAATAACTTTACTGTCTCATCTTTATTATGTGATGTTATATCTCCTGGATGGTTATTCACTGTTATATCTTCAACATTAGACTGACTATCTTGTTTTGAGCTTGCACAGTTCCCTGCTGTCGAATTGCTTCTGGAGGCTTCTTATCACTAGAGAAGCTCGGATAAACACTTGAGATGCATTTTCTTGAGGTAGTCCTTGACTAAGTCCTCGGGTATAAAACAGGAAATCAATTGTTTACTTATCTTCATGCTCCTTTCTCTTGTGGAGAGATCCGTAGATTCTTGAGTGCATGCTTGAACGGATATTCAATGTCCTCTAAGAATTTATTGAGGTCAGATTGGTTTTCATTAAACATCAGTCAGTTTGAGGATATGATCTCCTCATTCTTATTTCGTTTTTTTGCATCTTCTGCTTTCTCTACCAAGTTCATTCTAAGTAACAGTAGAAGAATCATTATATTTTAAACATTTTGAGTATTTAGTTTTTCCAATGAAAACAAAGATCAAAGATGTCGCAAAAACTTAACATTTGTACCCCTCAAATAAACAGGAAATATTTAATGAATATTGAATGTCCATGCTAGACAAGTTTAGAGGAGCTGAGATTTGAGAGCACCTTGTTTTCCCACGCCATCCTACTTTATTTATCCAATTGCTTTTCCCATTTCTTGATATTTAGGATTGTTCTCATACAAATATTCTCAAATGTTAGTTGAGTTGCCTGCATGTTAATGATGGTTTCCTAAAAATATTGTTAGCTTTTTTCCTGTTAGTTCTAGAGTGATGGCCTTTGCGATATCTCATTTTATCAATCATAGTTCCTCTTTATTTCAAAGGATTTCTCTTAATAGGCAATGGACTCCTGAGACACTATACAACTAGCTATTAATTTATGGTATCTTAATCAATGATGTTCTTATCCACTATGGTACTTCAAAGCTTCAATATACTTCTTCGTATAAAATGAAATAATTCAATATTCCTAGTAATTGAAAAGTTTATTAATGCTTAGGAAACAGTGAGCACAGTACTTCTTTCAACGAATAGTCTTCCAAACCTTGCGATTAGATCAACAGTATCTGCTCTAACCAAGTTACTATATAATTTATATATATTCACAATGCTCATAAAACTACTTGAAATAAGTGAATGCTAACCTCCCTACTACTTAAAGGGTCCTAAATACCAAAAGTATGGATACAAACAACAATGCTGTATATTAATTCTTCAAGAATGTCATTGAAATCTGGCAATCTTGATGCTTGTAATGGTATAACAATAAATGGTAATGATGATGTCTATATATCGAATCTCCTACAAGCAATTAATTAATAGCAGCTGCATTGAAAGTAATGAGATGGATTACTGTATTTATTACCAATAATATAATATAGGCTAAGGCATCAGGATCACCATTTTTAGCTGTTAGGAGTATAATTTAATTGGTAAATATTATAATCAAGTTAATCAAACAGACAATACATATTGGTTACTTTCTATTTATAATATTATACCTATGTGAATTATATAATGAATATTGTGAATAAAATAAATGAAAAGAAATCAAATATTTTAACCGTTTTTGAAACTTAAATTAATATCTTCTATCTACCTAATCAAATTGAAGTTAAACTTTAAAAAGATAATTTATATAAAATAAATAATTAAATATTATAAAGTAAGGTAGATTCTTCGGTTGTCACGCATTTTCGACTTGACGCTGCTATTGGAAATATTCCTGAATCATTTCAAGAATCAATATATTTCAATTTTAGATGATTCTCAAAGGTAGAAAAAAGGAATTTTTCCACCTAAGACGACTATATAAATTCACTCTATCAATAACATATATAGTTTCATTATAAATTCGTTATCCAGTTACTATAATAATGCTGAAATTCTGAGACATTTTCCGAAAAACCAACTGACAGTAATTATTGTCAGAGTAAAATCTCAACGTATTTTGACTTTAAGCTCTATCTACACTTCCAGCAATATAGTGGCAATTAACTATATTCTAGTAAAGCAAGAAGGAAGTTTCTGTGTAGGGATCGTTGGTTGTTACTTAATTTTGTTACAGTTATTGTTTGTTTTATTACTGGTTGAAATTATTGTATTGTTCGCCTGGTACTGACTACAAGTTTTATATTTTGAGTGTAGACTCACTTAAGGATATCTATAATTCATATATCTTAGAGCAACAATTGCCACTATTTAAACATGATAAATAAATTTCTAATTAAAAAAAATAACATTAAATTGTAATATCCGAATAAGAAATAATTAATTTTAATTTCTAATTTCCAAAAATTTAAACTCACTATAATTATGAATATTTCTTCTGATGAAGGTTATTGAATGAAATGATATAGAGATCGAGCCCATTTAATATAAAACTCCTCGAAAATTTCATGCCTCTATTTTCTGTTTTATAACAAAATTTTAGAAATAATTATAAAATAATCTACAGCTAAATCTCCAAATATTTTTCATTCATAAAATGTATATGAACACTTAATACGACTCACCATTCACAGGTTTATACTCTATTTCCAGCCTTTAAGTGAACATTGCACTATTTACATTATGTAAAATCTTCTTCTTTGAAATTAATTATATAGAAGAACTTTCAAGAGATTGACTCGAACCTGGAAAATAATATATTAATTAGATTTTTCTCTAATAATAATTACCAATCAAAATAATCGATGCGTTTCTGATAAGAGTATTTTTATTGGAAATAAAAGTCAGCTAAAATTAAAAATTTCAAAAATTTATTATTATGACAATTATAAATCACAAATAAAATATCATAATTATTTTTTTAATTTCGATTTAATTAATGAAAGAAAGGAATAAGATGAAAGAGAAAAATGAAAAGTGCAATGTGTTATTAATAAAATAATTAAATCTACTCAATATAATAATCATTAGCATTTATTCAAATCATTACTCTCTAAAGTTTGAATCTTTTATTCGCGAAACATTGTTAATTTTGATAATCTTCTAGAGGAAGGTCTTGATCTTCCGTATTTAACTATTTACGCACTCTTTCAAAAAGCCTGAAGAATCCTTACATGGGATTAAATAAGAAGTTGTAGTGCAAATATTTTTAAAGAATTAATGAAATTAATATTTTTTGTTTTCAAGCAGATGGTTGGGGTTTTTGTTTATATCAATGCAAGAGAAGCATGATATAGTTATATGTGATGGTAGGTATTTCTTCTTTATCTGTTGTCTTTGTATGAAAAATATCCTGCGCATGATCTTATTAGATTCAATAATCTCTAGCCAATAATCAAATGATCATCTTCATCTGAATGAAATCTAAATGATTTCTATAAATAAATCGTAATTAGTAAAATTGATTACTTTCTTTAAAATTCTGGCATTTAAATATTTTCTGTTGCTAAAGAAGGAAGTCTTGAGTGAAACCAAATCAATATGATTAATAATTAAATAACTTTGACTTTATAATAAGAGATAATAAATTAATCAATTTCTACATAAATAAATGGAGGTTTCCATACATTAAAAGATCAGAATATAAAATTAAATAGGTGTATGGGTAATATTTTCAATACAAAGATTAAAAAAGTCATGTTGCTTTTACAAAGAAATGAAAGAAAAATCAATCTTTATAATTTGCATTTTAATTAAAAAATTCAATATGAAAACATTCAAATGACAGAAATTTTTATAAGAGACAGCTATATTTAGTCAATACTCTTTGATAATGAAGAAAAACTATATATAAAAGATAAATTGCTAAATTCATAAAATCCATACTAACTATAAAAAAATACGTGCCTATTTTTAAATATTCTACATAGAATGTAATGAATATTAAATCAGGGCATCTTTGCACAGTTTATATACAAAAATGCTAAGGTAATATATTATCTCTGCTATTAATAGCATTATTTAAAACATTATCTATAATATATAAAATAAAAATTACAGTTTAAAATAATTGGAAAATCTTTTTACTCTAAACAGTTACTTTGTAATTAAATATATTTAAGAAAAAAAAATATATTTTTTTTTGCGAAATCTGAAAATTGGCCCAAAATGTCCAAAAAGTACTCAAAATCTACATTTGATAATTGATCATAATTCCTTCAGTCTTTGGAGTTCAGTCAACTACAGCACCTAGAAATTTAAATAAAAGAAGGATTAAAGCCTAGGGAAGATGTGAAAATGATCGTCGAGATAAAGATCAGATTGATAATTGTCTTAATTTGATTATATTTCCTCACAAATTGATAATTAGCAATCATTATATTTATATTTTTATCTTTCTTAAAAGAATTGCTGTAAGTCATCCAATGAGTAAGATTTATAGGATTTTTATTTTTTAGAGAGAATAATAAGGTTATTTTCGAACAGAAAATTTTTTCTCTTTCAATATTGTTGGGATTTAGTTTATATTATAATTAGAAATTATTAGTAATTTTTTCAATCACTGCCAAATGAGATTAAAATCAAGGAAAGATAGAACCAGTTTTACAACTTATATTTAATATAATTTAGAAGTTAAAGGTATATGATGGAATAAATCGATAAATGATTTAAAAATTAAATTAAGATATAAATAAGATGTAAACAAAGTAGCTTACTTTAATTTTCGTTATCATACTATAAAATATAATACAAACAGTTAATGGGAATTCTTGGAAAACTTTGATATTATAGGCTCTGCCCTGTAAATTAACGTGTTTGCATTTAATTAATACTTTAAATAAGAAATGAATAAGTTGTAAACATATGCATATTATTTATGATTAACAGACCATATCGCATTTAGCAAGTTTATAAATAATTTAACTTAATGAGCTCAAAATAAATTTTTAATTTTCATCCCTTCTTTACCTTCTATTTCATTGCCATTATGTACTGTATACCGCCTGTTTAGGTTTGATCTTCTCAAATTTCTATTCTATACTGCCCTTTTGGTAGTTGATCGACAATTTCTCAAAATTCTTTGTGTTATATTGAGTGAATTCAACTGAACAGAGTAAACATCTCCGGAAGGGGCAATTGGAAGTTCCACTGGTTAAGATCACCTAGGGTTGGGTCCACCACTGTAGAGAAAGTCCATACTACAAAGCGCGTGGGGATTCAGAGATCGAGTGTTAGTCTGAGAGTGCTTTAAAAGATTTGATGTTAACTCATATAAACGGTTGAAATCTCCCGTAATTAATTCAATGACTTAAATACATACATACATATTGAGTGAATTGTTCTTTCATCTTAAATTTCATTTGGAATTTTCTCTAATTCAACTAAGTTTATATTTCTCTTGACACCGCTGAGGAAATACTCCACAGAGTATTTGGGAGTCAAGCTGCCCATTAAATTTCCTTTAGAAGTAAGCTTAATCCATTCTAAATTTTTTTGCAACAACATAACCATATCAACAAAGTAGTTTATGCCTTCCTATTTAGTGTTGCAAAGTGTCCAATTAAAAATGACCCCATACTGCTATAACAGCACATAAGGTATCTGTCTCAGTCTATGGTTTGGTAAAAATGAGTAAAGGCGTGATTTTTATCCCCTCCATGGATTGTCTTCAATCCTCCTATTGTGGAAATTTATTGTGATGATAAATTTGGGTTTGTATTGTTTTAATTATGAATAGCTTCTTACAAATGAGCTGCTGAGGCGGGTTGAATTTGCTTCTTGGTTAAATGATTTTTGTTAGCAGCCAACTAAGCTTAATTATTAATAAAACTTTTTATCATGAATGAACTGAGGACTTAGAATTGGTAACTTAAGAATGTTTAGATGATGTAGTCTGATAAAAATTCGAGAAGTTCTTTATGTACAAAGGAGCTTATGAAGGATTGCTATAGTATAGATCTTTAGAAAATTATTGATATTGGTTTAAGAATTAGGCACTTAGTTAGTAGGGTTGTTAATTTACATTCTATTATGAGATGCTGTGCTTGAGATACAGTTAGGAAAGGCATATTACAGTCTTTACATTTGTTAATCCGTTTGAGATTGAAATTAGTTAGATCAATGCCTATTGTCATTTGTAGATTATTATTGTTTTCATCACTTTGTTATTGCCTTGTTTTCTTCTTAAACAAAAGTTCAGTAATTAAAGAAAATTTAATATGATATACTTTTAATTGAAGAGCCAATTCATTTTTTATTTGTCTAATTTTTAGTTTTTTTGGATGAGATTGTTTCCTGTAAGTCATTCACATTCATTGTAATATCACTTTTGATATACTGCTATTGTGAATTTCACAAAATTTAAACCTTAAATATACATAAACCCCAATACGTATGTACACATAGAATTTGTAAGTTGATAAAAAGTTTTAAGTATATCGATAAATAAGGAAATTTAAAAGGACAGAATTTAACTTAATTTGAGGAAGCCGATCTCGAGAATGCAAGTACGGTGAAAATGGGAAAAATTTCATGATTTTATTTTGAGGCCATACTTACCAGTCTTATAGAGTTTGACATGCTGATCAAGAATATATGGGGTTTGTACCCTGTTGACCGACTAGGGGCGAAGTTTCACCGTTCACACTATTTGTGAGGGGATGCGGTTTTTCCTCCACATTTGAATTAAGTTTGAAATTTATTAATTAATAATTACTACTTTAATAATTAAACTTATAATGGAATCAATTAAGTGCTGAATCTGCGATGGCTATC
This sequence comes from Oxytricha trifallax, assembly GCA_000711775.1. Lineage (NCBI taxonomy): Eukaryota > Ciliophora > Spirotrichea > Sporadotrichida > Oxytrichidae > Oxytricha > Oxytricha trifallax. Next base: position 39,179 of record ARYC01003970.1, read on the forward strand.
GCACTTTCTTTATAAGCAACGCAACTCACACGCTCCCCACTAACTACACTGCGCTTTGTGTGCATTTTGAAGATCAGCTCGAGTTCTATATTCCCGTGTCATTAAAAATGTGTAATTGCACCTTTTTCATACTTTTCGCACTTATTTAAGCGCTATTTATATACAGAGATGTTGGTTACACTCAATTTACAATAAAGCTAATGTATTGTAACAAACATCACTTTAGTGTATTTAATTTAAATTACTATAATTTCACTGGCACTCTTTGCAGGGTGCCTAAAATAACTATATTGTCTTTGCCTAGGTGCATATAGCACTTTAGCTTAAAGTTATATTATTCAAACTTAAGATAAATTTTCATTTTTATTTAGGATATTTATTTAGATTAAAAATAAATCACTCATATTATTTAGGTGGCTTAATTATAAATTAAAAAAAGTAAGTTTATTTAAAAGTAAAGTTATTGATGTTTTCAATTAAAAGGATGTCCTTTTTTATTTATTAATGACTTATAAAAAGTGAATTGAATAAGGTTTAAATATTTTGTAAGATATGGATTTAAATAAGAAAAAGAAAGAGAATTTTATTTAAGAAAATTATTAGGGAAAAGTTAAATTAAATAAAGTAAAAATAATTTAAATAAAAATAATAATAATATTAATGAAATTAAAATGCTTAAAAATAAGTTCCAGTTATTTAAAAAACTTTGTTTTTGAAATGATTTTCAATAAAAAAATCATTTTTAATTATTTCCAGGATCATATTTAGTTTTAGAATATTAAATTCTTTTTATTTTTTAATCATTTCCTGGAAATAATTCTCTTTAAGGGGAACAATTAAAAGTTTCGTTATTTAATTTTCCCATTTTATTTTTTTTTCTTTATTTTTATTTTGGAACAAACATTTTCCAACTCTTAGTTTAAGTTTTAAGCTCTAGCTCCTTTCCTGAGCTTTATTTTTCATTTCAAATTCATTTAATTAAATTTCACTTTATTTAATTATTTTTAAGGCTCTCCGGGGGTTCAGTTATTTATCATACTCATACTTTAGTCACACTCAAAATCTCTCACTAGATTATTTCATTTAATTTCTCATTGAACCCCCGAAATTATTATAATTCTCTTATTTATCCACTTTTTTATCTTCTTATAATTTGAATATTGAAATCAAACAAACTTCAAAATACTAACATTTTCTAATTAAATTAAAGCTTAAAAATAAATAAATTCACAATAAATACATTTTATAAATACAAATAATTTCTTTTTATTATAAATTATTCTCTTATTTTTTATATAACTTGTTTATTATTTTTATACTTTTTTAAATAATTTTGACTTAAATCTAGTTAATTTTTACATATATTACTCATATTTTACTAATTTAAATTCAAATTTAATTATATCTAACTTATATTACATAAAAATAAGAATGTATAAAGAAGGAAGTTCATTTATATATACTTAAATGATAATATAATTTTTTAACATTTTTATAATTTAATCTTAAGACTAATTTAATTTATTAATAAATTTAGAACTTTTGTAAAGTATCTTTAAAAAAATATAGATAAATTTATATATATTTTACTTATTTCATATTTAAATTTTAATTATTTTATATATAATTACAATTTATATTAAGAATTTGATAAATAAAAAAGAAATTAATTAGATATAATCAAAAATGGAAAAATGTCTGAGCAGAAGATGCCGTGTCATTCAACATTAA
>ARYC01003971.1:0-23049 GCA_000711775.1 Oxytricha trifallax
CTTATTTATAAACACAAAATCTCCCTTCTCTTGCGCATACTTTTGCTTTATCATCGCTGACTCTTTTAGCAGCACTCTTAATAAAATCTACTGTATCTATCTTCAGATCGTGTATCAGATGATAGAGCAGAAGTTTCTTGTAGTGGCCTTTTAATAGGCCCCAATATAGTTCAATTCCATTGAATTGAGGGCTATAAGAACATTAAATACAGGTGTTATGTTTAGCCTTTCATATTCTCTCCTTGAGTCTTTAGTTTTATGAACTGATAAGTTATCAACAAACAGAATAATTTCTTATTCAGCATACTTATCTCTTAGCTATTGCAAAAATTTAATATATTATTCAGTCTTAATAGAGCGAGGGTGGATAACATAAGTCCCAAGCCCACTATCTTCACTGATTCCACCAAGGATTGCATGAGTTTATACCTTAACCTTTTGATCATAAACTTCTATGTTGCTGTACCTCATATACCAAGACCTCGATATGAAGGTATTAAACGTGAATACTGCCTCATCAGCATGTATGAACTTTATATTATGCTCTTAAGCCCTCTGCATTTAATCGAATATATATTTAAATTATCCTTATAAAATGGAACATTAAAATCGATCACTCTCTTAATGCGATTGACTGTCTTGTAAGATATACCATTCTTTTTATAGATATTAGCTTTGGATTATGCAGAGATGTGTAGCTCAGGAAATTGGCGATGAAACATCACAGCCCTCTAGGCCAGAGAGAAATGAGCCCTGTATTTTAGAGTCTTATCATTAATAAGATAATCGATATGATGCTACTAGAATTTTAAAGGTCTTTTAGGCTTAGAATTAAGATGCTATCTCTTTAAATTCGTTTGATTTATTTATTATTGACAGTGTGACCTAACTGTAGCAGGAGATTTATGGAGCAGTCTTGCAATAGATGTGTAATTTAGAATAGGTCTGAGTTGATCACTATAATCGTTACATCCATAACGCAACTTAAACAATAAATCTATATATTCACTGTCATGAACTGATCCCAAACCTCGCATATTCTCACTTAAATTACTGATATTTAAACCATTAACCCCTACATAAACCCTATTAAAACCCTAATAATGCATGCGTTAATAGTCTACTTTCATCAATCAAAAACTCAATCAAACAACTTCAGGGGTTTTGGGGTTTGATCATCTTAAATGTAGTATCTAATTCTTGCTACTCTTTCTTGCCCTTTTCTTCTTCTAAGCTGTTCATATTATATGATTGACGAATTCTACATTTGCTTAACATCTTTTTTTATACTTAACGAGTCATGAATTAAATAAAATGATCATCAAAATCATTTTTTTTTCATAAATTTTGAAGTAATCAGCATTATGGTCAAAGCGTATGAATTTTAAATCAGTGATCTTGGTAGTTTGTATATTCTAATTAGTGATTTTCACAATTTTAATACTCTGAAATGAAGTGTTATTTAACTTTTTGTTTGCAAGAGTATTTTTAAAAGGTAGAATTGCAAGTTGGTTAAGTTCAAGCTCGCTTTACTATAAGACTTCATTTAGCGGCTAATCAAGTTTGTTGATGAAAATAGCGTGAAGTGCTCGCATCAAGATTTTGAAGAAGTCCTCATTTCATAAATCTGGGCTTTCTATAAGTTTATCAAAATAGCAGAGAAGAAGCTCAGTTGCATTATCATCATGAGAAACAAGAAACTCAAAAATGGTACCTTTCCATTCTAATAAATCCTGTCCTTCTACGAACTTGCATGACAAAGAATAAAGTCCTATTATTTCAAGAGGAGAGTCACCTTCTTTATATGCATATGTAATCTGTCCCACATCATTTGGTAGTAATTAAAATACTGCTTGGTCACCAATCGATTATTGCATTCCTTCCATTTTAATTTATAATTAAAATACTAAAGATATCTATTTATATTCTTAATGATATTATAATATAATTAATTTGATCAAGCTTCATCTGTAAAATTATACCTAGTAATAAATGAAGATCTAAAAAACAGATAACTAGAAAGCAGGTATAAACTCACACCCTAACGAAGAGTCTAAGAATGGATCTTAATCAGAAATTTCTTGCTCATAGCAGTCGATATTAAGCGATGATTTTCTTATTTCTAATGCCTTATCTGTAATTAAACCAAGCAAAGTTAGGGCTTAAGAGAAATCTATTGTTAAATGGACTCCTGTCGTGCTTGGTAAATTATTCCCAAACGTTATTTAGTCAACAAAAATCAAATACAATTCTGGATAACTGCTAAACAGTGGTGAAGTCCCTGTACAAATCTAGAAGCTTACAGGTGGAGTAATCATAAAACTTCCTTAAGAAAAAATTCAAGAATATTTAGCTAGCAATGTTGATGTTTGTTACATATAAAATGATGAGGAGCTTTGCAAATTCCTTGAAGCTTACCTTCAAAGTTTTCGACTTGCCAGAATCAGGAATAAACCAGTTATGAATAATTAAGAAAGCGACACAAGCAAAAATATTACAGGAGGATGCAAAGTTAATTAGTAACGAGGAGCTCTTAGAGGGAGTCAAAATTTAATAGATGCTCTCAACGAGACAATTAAATAAAAAGGCAAATCCTAGAAGTTAAGTAGCAATCCTTTTTTGAAGAAAAGAGAAGCTAAGCTCGCATGTAAGAAATTAGAGGTTATTAATCTATACTATAATGAGCAATTAAAACCTCGTCAAGTGGCTAAGAAATTGAAGATGGATGTGGATGTTGTATATAAGACTATCGAAAAGTTTAAGTACGAGGTCAAGCATAAGATTCTTGATCCTGAACCACAAAAGAAAGTGGGTAGAAAAGGAGTTTGTGGGAACTAGCTCTTGCTTGATTCTATCCAGGCCTACCTAGAACAGGACGGAATTTACGAAGTTACAGGATAGAAGCTTCATAATTATTTATTAAACCTGGCTCAAACAAAGCCAGAGTGGAAGCTACTTAAGGTGCCTTGCGTTACCACTCTTCAAAAGATTCTGTGAGATAAGTTCCATCTAAGATATGGGAAAACTCAGGCTGCTAATACAAAGTATAGAGACCCGAACTTCAATGAGAAGAGGCTCTGGATTAGCAGGTTGTTGGCTCAGTTCTTATACGAGGATGCAGTTATCATTTCAGTTGATGAGAGCAACTTCCGATCGGACTCGATGCCCTCTAAGTAATGGAGCTTCAACATTAAAGATATGCATCGAGATTCCGCAAAATTACAGAAGCGATAAAAAAGGTTGCAGAATGATAGCATGATCCTCGCTAGCGATGACAAACTTTTGTATGGAAAAATGCTCCACAAAATGGATCAAAGTTCTGATTCTTCAACTTCAAAATTCTCAGAGAGCTTCCACCTGGAAAAAATTGAAAATGTTGGGGAATAATTAGAGAAGGTTTCAAATTCATTTGACTTATGGTTTTCTAAAAATTGTAATTAAAAGGTTGGAAATATTAAAAGTGGAAAATTCGGTGTGGCTAAGTCAATTTTGTAAGCAATTAGCAATTTTGCAATGAAATGCTTTATAGGACCTAAGGTAGGATAGGGGTTTAAGAAATATCCTAGACGCCAAAGAATCTTGTCAGCACTCCAATCTAAATTCATGGAGCGAAAGTTCTAAGGGGGTCAAAGTAGTCATCGAAAACCAGTAATTATAGTTAGAAAACCATTGAAAATACTAAGGTAATTATTAATGCATAATACTTTTAGGGAAATCCATAACTGAAACCATAAAAAAAGCAACTTCAGACCCCTTCAATGAAAACTCGGCTTGCATTTACAAAAGACCTCTCCCCGATATTAGAGGTCCCTGAGACCTCCAATTAGAAATTCAGCTTGACTAAAACTTTTCAGAGTTTCCGCATAAATAGTTCAGTGAAATCAGTAATGTCTGAAGACAATTCAGCTTCAAAAGTGAAGAGTGGTTTAACTCCTATTCTCGATAAAATATCAAAAATAAAACTGGAATCTTCGAGGAAGAAGTCTGTTGACCTAGGTGCCGAAACCAAGTTGGAAAGTCGGTTTGCGGTCACTCCTAGGAAATTAAAACTCTCAAGTAGCTTCCACAAAGACTCATCGAACCCTAGGTCAGAGCAGGGAAACTTGCAGAGTGAAAGGGGCTCTTACTAAAAGCTTTGGCCCCAGCTATTTATAGACCCTCACTTGAAAAGCATTAAGGAATACTAGAGTGAGATGAAGCAGAACCTGGGACACTATGGGATGAAAGTGAGAGAGTTGTCAATTAAGAAAAGCTCAGCTAAGAGATAGCAATTCTCAATGTCTTATATTGCTGCGATTTCCTAGGATAAAATTATCTCCAGTCAAGTGATAGAAGGAGCTTTTGACTCAGTTCTCTTTGAAAACTTTATCTACCATACCTTACGCAGTGTAAGAACTGACAAAGAACTACACTCGAAGAAAGTGGTCCTGCTGATGGACAACGCAGTCATTCATAAATATTCAGAGATGTTAGCCACAGCCAGAAAGTTCAAAGTGAATGTGCTCTTCAACGCCGAATACTCGCCTTGGCGCAATCCAATTGAGCAGTTATTCTCTTTACAAAGAAGGAGATGAAGATGGACACTATTCAGAACAAGTAAGTTTAAATGGGCTTTACACTTTTAGGCAGCAATTGGTGAAGAGGTTGCGGAAATCGTTCAGAATTTAAGAAAAGAAGACATCCAGGGAATGTGGGCATTCAGTATCAAGAAGTGGATTCACACTCTTCGGTTCGGTTTTGTGTGATGATGTTTGTTTCATAGCTGAAGTAGTGTATAAAACCTGTTTCCCTTTACAATTTCCCCTGTCATGTCAGTTTTAAATTCATCGCAGATTATTATAATTAATAACACAATTTATATTTTACTTAAAAATGTCCTAATTCACTCTTTACAACACTCGATTCTAAAATACTGCTTCTATTTCACATTTGCACTCTTATAATGGCCACATCCTTCGCGATTCTATTTAGTTGCATTTGCCTTTATATTATCGCAATCATGCATGAATGCCATATTTCGGCAAAACTTCCAAATTTTAATGGAGTTACCCTACTTTCAAGCCCCTTTTCGGTAAATGAGAGAGGTTTTTATGAAAAAGTCCCTATTTTGCTCTAAACTACGCAAGTCTCTAAAATCGCTAATTTCGCAAATCTCCCTACTTCCCTAATTATACAGACCCCTAAATTTGAGATGTATAAATTTTTACAAATACATATATAATTTTGACTAGCCCCCTAAATTTTTTGACCAACTACTAATAAAAAAATGACACTTGGAAACAAAAACACAGGGGTTTTGAAATTGAGGGGATTTGGGGTTTACGCATTTTTCCATTGGTCTAATTATATTATATATTTATTTTTAATTTTATTTTCACAATTTCCTGATTCAATTCTATTTTAGCAATAACAAGTATATACATGCTGAATAGCCTGTATTCACCTTTAACAGTTTCATCTAGAAGTCTTGGTATAAGAAGTATAGTAATATAGAGGTATATGACTAAAAATTCAAATATTAAACAATGGCAATTCTTGGAGGAATTAGCGAGGATGCTGGTTTAGAAACTTATGTTATTCATCTTCGCTCTATAAGACAGAGCAGTATGTTAAGTTCTTAGAGCAGCTGAGAGAGAAGTAACTTGAATAATAAATTTTACTATTCTTTGATAATCTTTCTGTTCATAAGACAAAAGAAACAAGGATGAGTTATGAGCAGCTTAGTATAACACCAGTGATCAACGTACCTTAAGCCCATAGTGTAATGGAATTGAGGTCTACTGGGGTATATTAAAAGTTCATTACAAGAAACTGCTGCGATAAGACCTGAAGCATCATAACCTACCTCTCGATACAGTAGACTTTATTAAAAGCTCAGCGAAGAGAGTATATGATTAATTGGCTTAAACGTGTGCTAAAGAAGGGAGATTGAATGTGTATAAATAAGTTTTGTAGTTAAGTAAATGAATATATAAGTCACATTTAAAATTCTTCAGAGTTACTGGCTTCACTTAATTATCTTCTTCTTCTTGCTTTCCTCCTACTAAGTTTCTTCTATTGCTACCAGCTTATGCATCTTTCTTAATTTAATCTGGTGGCTGAATATTTGAATAAAGTCTCTTACTAAATTCCTACTTTGTCACGACTTTTGCTCTCTGTGAAGCTTGCTCTATTCCTACATCAAGAAGATGCCAGTATCAGATTTTTCTAAAGAGCTAAACTACAAATATTACTAGAAATATATGGGTGGTTGAGCAGCTCTGATAGCCAGCTCTCACTTATCTTGATCCCTTGTTTGTCCTTATCTTCTGAAGAGATGCTGTACCTTTTCTTATGAGATTCTTGAATAATTTCTTTCAAGTAATCACCTTTTATTGTTGCAAGTATACCAAAGAAATAATTTTTTCAGTTAATTTATTTGACAATTGCTTCTTAGTTGGCAGCTACTGCGAAACCTCTGAGTCATTCACAGCATCATCGTATTAGGTAATCACTGAGATTTCTGGATAGTTTGGAATCTCTGCAAACTCTGCATCTTAAATTTTCAATGCTTTCTTTTCTTCTCGGAGTATCGCTCTTAGAAATGAAATTTTAGTACCTTCCATCGTTGGCAGGAACAAACTAACCACATAAAAAAGTTGGGGGGAAGTTTCCTGCACTTTTTTCATATGTAAAATTTCATAAATTTAACAATAAAATTTTTATTACAACCCATAAATTTTAAGATATTTTTTATATCATATAAGAACTTCATGAAAATATAGTGTTATACATTATCTAATATTATATACAATTGAAAGAATTAATTAGAATTTTAACAACAATTGGATAAAATATTTGGAATTTTATTAGTACAGAGAGGACAATATTGTGGTTGAGATACAGAAGTCTACTAATATCAGATGGAATCTATATAGTTGATAAATTTCATCCTTGCTTAGATGGTAATTAGATTCCATGTTAATAAAGATATTGATTAATTGAATAATAGATTAAGTAATAAATATATTAAAAAATTAGTAAAAATTTTGGTTGATAAATGTGATAAAAATCAAATTCTAAAAATGGAAAAAAATTTAGTGCAGGAAACTAACCTAAGAAATTTTTTTTATAATAAACCGGTGCAGGAAACTTTCCCCCCAAAAAATTAATTACTATGAGTTCATTACCTTGCTGCACCAGGTAGCGGTGCAAATCCTCATTGCTTCCAAATCTTTGAATCAATTCTTGTGTTTGCATTCTTTTAATTTTATCATTAATTGACTCCATCTTGTTTACAGATCTAAGAAATGATACTCATATTTAAGTTTATTGATTTCAATTATATACCTCTGTAAAACTTACTATTAAATATGGGCATCCTATAGGAGGTCAACCTCTAAGAAGGATATGGAGAAGGTTTAGAGAACTGGTTTCAAATTTGAGAGGCTGATTTCAATTTCTATTGTTATAGTTCCATATTTTTTAATTTTAAATTGGTACGTACTTAATTAGGAGCACCTTCTAAATTGGTAAGTGCTATAATCAGCTTATTATTGAATGTGAAAATTGTAACTTTCTCACGCAGATTTAGAGCTGGATCGTCACTTTGCACTCATATTTTCTTCTCTAATTCTCTAAAAACTTCCCTTGAAACTAGTTGGCTTAGATAGCTATCACTTAAACTCTCAGATATGGGAGCAGTTTTATAATTTTAAATTCGAATTTAAATATGAGCTCTAACATTTTAAGAAAAATTTTAGCACTTCCATCAAACTAAATGAGACTTACCTTTGGCAGCAATAAAAGTGTGATAGCTGTGAGATGAATTCTCTTAAAGAACTACCAGAACTATCACTTGAGGTCTCTGTTATTAAAATAGAAATTAATAATAGAAAATAAATGGCAAATAAGTGTGTGGGAGACAGAGAGGAGGAGAAAGGTATTAATGATATTCCTATACAAACTGAAGAAATAGAAGTATACTTTTGTGAGCTGTGTGAGAGAGATTTTGCTCATAAATCTAGTTGGTATAGGTATATGAAAGAGCATAGAGAAGCCAAGCCAACTGTATATTTAAATCACGATAAAATCGACAGAAAGTATGATTGCTTCGAGTGCCATAAGCAGTATGCTCATACAAGAAATTTAAGAAAGCATATTTTAAAAGCTTACAAGAAAGATTTTGAGAATGAAAGCATGAAGTTAAAATGAAGCTACTAAACAAAAGAAAAGAAAGAGAATCTTCGAAAGTGGCAGAGCTAGAACAAGCTAATGAATCAAATTTGTGAGGAAATAACGCAACCTACTAGCATCCGAAATTACAAAGATCATGATTATAATTCATTATAAAAAGATTCCTGTTCTTGCTTAATTGACCTAGATACTTCACGTTAAAGCTACCTTATATTAGAAGACTCCCTTGAATAAGCAAGTTATCAATGATCATCAATATGCATACAAGGTGAATCCCTTCAACTATCTATTAAATGATGATAAATATAAGATGGAGTTTACAAATGTTTATCAAGTACTCACTCAAGCAAAGTTCAAAGAATGTAGTTACTTAATCAAGTTAGTTGCTTTTCCCCTTACCAAAGATCATTTTGCTTCAGACTCCCACTCTATGAAATGACACTAAGAGACTTCATAACAGATCAAAGGAATCATAAGTATCTTGTATGAATAGCAACTTAGACTATACAAGGTATTAAAGAGCTTCACAAGTTAGGGTTTGTTCACAGAGATTTGAATACAGAAAATTATGCCTCGCAATGATTACTACTCTACGAGGTGTGAGAAAGATGCTATGCAAAGAATAAAGTAGTTTATAGTCAAAACAAGAGTTTCTCAATCAATAAATCAAATGGCAGAGTCAATAATAATAAAACCAAACCCAAGATCAGACATAACAATAGAACAGATAGTGTTGTGGTTAAGCAAGATAAATTTTAGACCTCTCCAACATGATCCAAAAATGCATTTTGAGTGATTATATTAAATACATTTACTATATATTTCACATTAAAACCTTTTAATAACCCCAACCCTGCAAATCAAAGCACTTATAAACCTCGTTAATGGGTTTGGGGTTTTAAATGCAGTATAAAACTCTTAAGTTAAAATATAAAAATTATAGAGAAATAAATATAAAAAAAAGTCATGTTTAAATTCTGATTTGATCAAAGGCAATATTTATAATTATTTAGATACATTTTGAAATTATTTTTTTAATTTATTTCTCATAAATTAATTTAAATATATGTTCTGTTTAAGGTTTATATATTGAAACCCCATTAGAGTCTCTAATGAAGATATGTTAACTTCTAATTCCAATATTATCAATCCTAGTGGTTTGGAAAGTATGATTTTTTATATAATTTGAATATTTATAGCAATCTATAAATAATAATCTCATAAAATAACAATTATCGCTCATTATTTTGATTACTGTTACTATTATTCATAATTTATTTATATTTGTGAATGTTTTTGAGTTCACATTTAATTATGTCTGATTATTTACGTTCTTCCATTTCCCTCAAGTTATTTTATTCTTATAATTTTTTGTCTGTGTATTATTTCTAAAATAGAATATAAATGGGAAAATTCAAAAATAAATAAATAATTCAAATAATAATTATATATACCTGCCACTAATTACAAACCCTTGCAGATTAAATTTAGTTCGCAATGGATACCGTTAGATTTGGCTCACAAAAACATTTTGACATCATTTGACACCGTGGTTTAATGTTTCTCCTCGTGTATTATAGGGTGATTTGACATAATTGACACAATTGACACCCTTGACACCTATTGTTTTTGACATGTGGTGTGAGAGTATTAATATATATATAAGTAATTTATTAAATAATAAAATGTAAGAAATGCTGCGTCTGGCTTTGTGGGACATCATATACCGGGAAGCAATAATAATTAGAATGCTCCAACAGATCTCAGTGTGTGATGTTCTTTAGGGTTGCCAATCACGCTTTAATCTCCAAGTTTTTTTTTCAATTAATTTCTAGCTACAGTACTAATGGACGAGATGAATTAGCACATCTTTAGATGAGATAGAATAGCAAAGATGATGAGATTACTGGAAGGATAGGACAACTCCACTGAGGCAAAATACGGAGAAATACAATTAGAATATGTAGATTCAGCTGTGATAATTACAACAAACTCAATGCTCTTAGAGTAACTTAATAAGATTGATCAGGAGGCATTTTAGTCAAGGTGCCATAAGATATCCCTGAGCGGTGCAGAGGCAAGCCAATAAATCTATACCATTCATCATGTAAGAGTTAGCAAAGTACTGTAAGACAAACGAGACTTGGTGAAGAGAGAACCATGCTTTAGATGTCGTAACAGGATGAGAACATTGGTAATGAAGAGAGATAAAATCAAGAAAACATATAACGAGAGTGAAAAACTTGATTTTAAACTAAAAACTCAATAAATACTTCATGTTTTCTTATTTGTTGCATTCGAATTTTATTCTTATATAAATATCACACATGTCAAAAACAACAGGTGTAAAAGGTGTAAAATCTTAAGTTAATTAATTTATTTTTATCTTTTATGATTAAATATAATAATCAGGCTTTTTCAGGTGTCAAAGGTTTCAAGGGTGTTAAATTGCCCTATTATACACGAGGTGAAATATTGGTCACGGTGTCAAACGTGTCAAAAGTGTTTTTGTGAGCCAAATCTAACGGTATGCATTGTGAACCAAATTTGATCTGCAAGGGTTTGTAATTAGTGACAGGTATATATAATTATGATTTGAATTATTTATTTATTTTTGAATTTCCTATTTTTCAATTATATATTAGCAATATTGAGAATTTTAGTTTAAAGTTTTAGTACTCTTCTAAATTAAACTTACTCCATCAATAAAATTATATAAATATTTATATATAATTTAAATGAAAATTATTATTGTTAAAATACATTTGAATTGGGAAATTTGAAAAATAAATACATAACGATAGTTCATTTAAATTATAACAGCCAGTAATTAGAGTGTGTCATAAATCAAATTTGTGAGCAACTGAGCAGGATTATAACCATCTGCTTAAACTGCTTAAATGCTTAGTAATTAAATAATAATTATTATTTTAATACAAAAATTGATTAATTAATTAAATCTTTTGAGCAACTAAGCAACTGAGCAAGTTCATAATAATCTGCTTATCTGCTTAGGGAAAAATAAATGAGCAGCTGAGCAACTGAGCAGATGTGCTAAAAGTGTGCTTACTGCTTAATGTGGAAAAGTGAAATGAGCAAATAAGCAACTGAGCAAAGTGATCAGAATGTGTTTATTAGCTTAAATTATTAATTAGATAATATTAATTAAATAAACTAAATGTGTAAGCAAATGGAGGAGGTTATGGTTGCCTGATCTCAAAGACCTCTGGAAACTTAAACGGCCTTCAAGGATGCCTCAGTGGTGATCACGACCAATGATCTGCCTTTCGACGAGATGAGCATAGCAGAAGATGTCGCGCCTTTATGGAGAGAACTACAGTATGCAAACTGGGGATGCAGTCTTATGGGAGAGGAGAGACATTTCCTTTCAGCACAGTGGATTTAGCAAGACATCTGTACAAGGGATTCGTAGAGAGCAGCAAGGCAGACGATACAACTGCACATTCAGATGAAGAGAAGGATGGAAAAGATGGTCAAGTCAACAAATAGAGAAAATCTGAAACTTCATCTAGGTCAACAGATTAGATTGAATAGTAAGTGCTCATTTATTTCTTATTAATAATTTAAGCTAATAAACACATTCTGATCACTTTGCTCAGTTGCTTTTTTGCTCATTTCACTTTTCCACATTAAGCAGTAAGCACACTTTTAGCACATCTGCTCAGTTGCTCAGCTGCTCATATATTTTTCCCTAAGCAGATAAGCAGATTATTATGCATTTGCTCAGTTGCTTAATTGCTCAAAAAATTTAATTAATTAATCAATTTTAGTATTAAAATAATAATTATTATTAATTACTAAGCATTTAAGCAGTTTAAGCAAATGGTTATAATCCTGCTCAGTTGCTCACAAATTTGATTTATGACACACTCTAATTACTGGCTGTTATAATTTAAATGAACTATCGTTATGTATTTATTTTTCAAATTTCCCAATTCAAATGTATTTTAACAATAGTAAAAAATGAGCTGTAATTTATAAATCAATGTCATTCAAATTTATTACTATATATTTAGCCTCATCTTTTACTGAAATTAAATACATAGCTTTAGGTGTAGCGATTTAATTTGTTTTTATGTAGAATTATTGATAAGTTTCGGGGGCGGAAGTTTCTTGTCAAGTTTTCTAATAAAAAATATTTTTAGGGAAGTTTTTTGTCTAGAAAACTTTTGATTTTTTTAACTTACTATATTTTAATGCAAAAATATTTTTTTACCATAAAGATATTTTATGATTTTCAAACCTTTTAATTCAAGCAAGTTATATTACCTCTCATTAAGTTTTACGAGATCCAGTATATATCAGACAATATTTACATCTTTATATTTTAATTTTGTTTATTAATTTTTCAAAATTTTTAGTAAAATTAATATAAAAATATTGTAATATATCTAAAATTATGATATATAATTGAAATTTATCTTTTTTTAAATCTTAAAATATGTTTAATCAATCCTCTAGCCATTTTATGAGGTAATAAAATTATTTATTAAAATATTTTTTATTTAATTAATAAAAATTAAATATAAAAAATAGTCTTGACAGGAAACTTCCCCCTCCCCCTAAGTTTCCAATTAGACTATATTAGAAATTCTCATGCCTGATAAGCTAAAAAAAATTTATAAAACTATATATTTAATAAGAGGTTTGTGTTGCTTTCAAATTTCTAAATAATTTGAAAGAATAACAAAAAACATATTTGAAATTTTCTTATAATAAATAAGCATGAACTATGAACATTAGTATTTATTTTGAGTTGTTTTTTCAAGCATATTGAACTCAGTGAGGCAATGTCCGATACTTGTCTTTATTTATATTAATTTATGTTTATTTTCAAGTCTTTGTAAAAATCATATTTGTAAGTGATTGTAATATTTTATTTATTATTAAATATCTAACAAAAATGTCAGGCAAATATGTATAAATTCCAGTGTCTGTAGCTATCAAAAGCATATTCAAATTATAATCAACTGCTATATCATTAATTTCTTCAATTTCGCTCAGTCTAATTGATTATTCAATTTAATCTGTAATTCATTATAAATTACTTAAATAATTCCATAATATTTTATATTTAGATAGTTAATTAATCTGGCACTGTACAGTTTATGAGTGAAATGTAAACTAAAAAAATATCTACAATACATCATTTATTAATAAAATATTTATTTAAAACAAAATAATTTTAATTTTTATTATTATTATTATAAGTTTACTATTTCTAATAAGCCACTATAATGTAATCTAAGTTTATATCATAACAACTTAATTCCAAATTAATATTCTATTCATCATATTTATAACTTAAATTAGCAAATATTAATATTTGAAATTGATATTTTTAATATAGTTTAATCATATTGTCTAATCTTTTCCCAATTAAACCTAGATGAAATGATTTTAAGAGGCAAGTTATTATCTAATGAAATTAGTTATGAAATTTATCTGTTGACTGAAACTTTTTTATTATTATTTTTCAAGTCTAGATATATTAAACTACTTGACTCGTCTAAATTAAAGTTGTTTTATTAATTGTATTTTTGGAGTCCAAAGAATATCTTGTCATTAAATTTATTGTATTTAAAAAAATTTTAAATAATTCAATTTGCAGAACTTAATTGTGATCACATAAATATATAATTTTTTATGAAAATATTAATCATCAAGAACATAAGAACAGAGTGGTTGTCCCTCATCAATAAATATAGTTTGAATTACTTGCAAATTTGATAATAAAAGTACGTCAAGTTAATTATCCTCTTTTGGTAAATAGAGATATTTATTATCATTTGACACAGCAAAAGTTCTGCATTTATACTTATTCATTCGCACTTAATTTGATTATATAGAAAATGAGGAAAAAAATATATGAGGGTATCTCAATATTTATAGAGAAACTTAATTATAAAAAATAATATTGATAGTTAGAGTATATTTAAGTCATTTATTTATTTTAAGATTGCTTCATATATCCAGTTTTTATCCATTATTGTTATAATAGATAATATTAGGAAATTTGAGAAATACAAATAAATGATAATAACATTTGTAATTAACAAATTTGATCAGCATTTAATTCGAATTTTATTAGTACACTTTTAAATTTTACTTTTATTAAATTAATAATTATAAACAAGATTAAACAGTTGGATTCTACAGTTATAAAAGATTAGTTATTTTAATATTAAGGCGCAATTTATATCTGTACAGTTGTACGATTGTACAGTTTAAGTTTTAATAGTTTTATTTATTTAATGTACAAATCTGAAAGTGATAAGTAAAGTGTAAGATTATAAGGAATTATATAAATACTTTTATATATCCTAATATTAAATGGATGATGGAGTATGCCTTTATCTCTGTGTGTTTCTCTATTTCACCAATCATTATCAATAATATCGATTGAAAAAATCAAATCTAAAGTGGATACTTACACTTGAACCAGCTATACCTGTTTATACTAGAGATCAAGACTGAAGATAAAAAGAGCTTTTATTCGCTAGTGGTGGAGATGGTATCAAATTTAACAAATAGGTTTGCAGACATCAGTGTTGAAGCTCCCTTTCAACGAGGTTGAGCTGGTAATCAACTTTAGAGAGCGGTTGATAGAAGATGGGGACTCAGGAATGATGATGTATGAAGAGACAGACAGTCATGGACGGAGTAGACATCGAGCCGCATAAAAAAGAGCATGACGCAGGAGATGGCGATGATTCAGAGAAAAGCTGAGCCACAATGATTTTATATAATTCCTTATAATCTTGCACTCTACTTATCACTTTCAGATTTGTTCATTAAATAAATAAAAACTATTAAAACTTTAACTGTACAATCGTACAACTGTACAGATATAAATTACGCCGTAATATTAAAATAACTAATCCTTTATAACTGTAGAATCCAACTGTTTAATCTTGTTTATAATTATTAATTTAATAAAAGTAAAATTTAAAAGTGTACTAATAAAATTCGAATTAAAAGTTGATCAAATTAGTTAATTACAAATGTTATTATCATTTATTTGTATTTCTCAAATTTACTAATATTATTTATTTTAACAATATTAGCTTTAGATTTTTCTTTTCATCTATTTAAAGTTCCTTATTTTCTTCTTTAACTCAATAAAATATTATAGCATTTAAAAAAATATAATTAATAAATGTCTAAATTTGATTTAACTTCAACCATTTAAGTTGACTTTATTTACTTTTAAGACGCGATTTTATCCTGAGCGAAATTTGTTGATCTTTGGTCTGTATTGATACTTTCAAGTTTCTTATCAAATTAGATTTAAGAATTTTACAAATCATTGATTCTATTCACTGTAGTAAGCGAGTAGTTTCTAACTTCTCCCAAGTTTTTGTTAAGTTATTCCAACTAATGTTTCATGTAGTCTTAAAAAACATTCTTTCTTTCTTTTCTCTCTTACCATTTCTATTTTCTTGCATCTTTCCATTCTTATTTACTAGCAACTTGGGACTTATAAAATTCCTCACGTTATTCATGGAATTTTATAATTTTATCTAACTTTTACTGAATTAACTCCTAATTTAAATGTTGAAAATCAGGAGATTATTCTGCTTTCAAGGATTTGATTTATTAGTCCAAGGTTTGTTTATTATTTTAAGCTTAATCTATTGTAATAATTTAAGTAGCCTCAACCGAGAAGGGGTTTTGGGGTTTTTATTAATTTTAAGTCTTAGGTGAGCTTTGCTAGTCTAAATTAGACTCTGCCTATGAATGTAACTCTTCCCATTCAGAATGACTTTTTATAGTTTTTACATCAAAATCTAGCATTGACTGCTACTAGTAATGACCCTAGTGATTAAAGTCCTCAGCTCGAATCTTTAACATTGGAAATTTCTTAGAGATCAAGTCTAGAATGGTATGAGAGTCTAGTAATTCAAAGATAAAATCTAAGCAATTCAATAGACCTGAGGTTACTAAAGCACTCTCTTTGAATTAAGATTAATCCCTTTTCATGCGAATTTTGATGTCTCTTTAGGTTAAAGTTAAGGTCTCAATCACATCATCTAGTGTTTAAAGACTAAGCAATTTCTAATCCAATTTGGATTCCATAATTTATAAAAATCCCTAATTTAATTTATATAGAATTGTACTATTATCTTATATTTAAGAAAAATCTCTACTAAAAAATTATTTGGTATCTTAAGAATTGCTAAAATGTTATTAATAAAATTAAAATATTAAATAATATAAAGGTTATTATTATCTGATCTCAAATAAGTGATAAAAAATCCTGATTAAATCTAATTTGTAGCACATTATTGAAATTCACTATTTTCATTAAATCTTTATTGTTTTCAATTGTCTCCATTTTATTAAAATCATTATTCTTCTTATAATTTTTCTATTTTCAACTAGTCTCTAACTCTCATCAATATCTTGCCAAGCATGTTTTATCCAGAACCATCTCCGCCATCACCCCAGTAACTATCTCTCTTAGTATGTTCAATCAGTTCTGAAGATTCTGTAGCAAGCAGTCTACGCTTTAAATCAGAGTTTTAAGTGAATTTAGCTACTAAACCTTTAAACATCACTTCATCCTTCATTTCTTCCCTATAATAAGTAAGTTGTTAATTAACGAATAATAGTGTAAAGTAAGAGTAATTTTACTGAAATTTCAAAATTTTCACAATTAACTTACCAATCACGTCTAATTGGATTAGATTTATTTCGGCCCATTTTTGCAGCTTATGAAGGTGTTGAGGCTTTTCTCACTTTTTCTTACAATTCCTCATCTTCAAATTTAATACACTATATATATTCATGTCAGATTAAACAATTATTTTAAATCAAAATTTTATAATTTCTTATTTGAAATTTCATGGCTTAGTAGTAATGCTCGCTCGTTGGATAAATTTTATCGGCTATGGGATCAAACACGCCCCCCCCCATAATGTATATTTTTCTTTTTGTAGTCTGATAGAGTTTTTGACGCTGAGTAATAGTAGCCAATAAACTATGCGTGTGTGATCAATAGTTTTTGAGATATGACCCCAATTAAGTTCACATTTTATATATAAAGTTATAGTAAAAAATTTTAAATATTTCCAATTTTTCATAAAAATCTAATTTTTCCTTAAAATATCAATTTAGAGGATTTAATGAAAATTTAAAGAATTTATTTAATTTATCAAAATAATATCATGATAAATTATTTGGACATTAATTTTATTACAAGAATGTGATATAAATTTATTATGATATTATTTTGATAAATTAAATAAATTCTTTAAATTTTCATTAAATCCTCTAAATTGATATTTTAAGGAAAAATTAGATTTTTATGAAAAATTGGAAATATTTAAAATTTTTTACTATAACTTTATATATAAAATGTGAACTTAATTGGGGTCATATCTCAAAAACTATTGATCACACACGCATAGTTTATTGGCTACTATTACTCAGCGTCAAAAACTCTATCAGACTACAAAAAGAAAAATATACATTATGGGGGGGGGGGCGTGTTTGATCCCATAGCCATTTTATCTTCATATTCTAATGGGGACTCATAAAAATTGCTCATAAATCCGTAATCTTCATCAGTTTGCTCATAGAAATGAATGTGACTCTTAAACTTTTTCTATTTTTATTTCTTGTCTTAACTTTCCATTTTGAAATATATTAATGATATACAGTTATTTTTTTAATGTCAGTATTTATAATACAGATTAATCAATTAAATGAAATTCAATATTTCCTTTTATTATCTTGATTTTATTGACTTTTGCCAAATAAAATATTGATTAAAAAATAATAAAATTAATTTTAACAAATAAACATGACATTACCTTAAAATAATAAGTGTTTATATAATTCCTATACTTTCCTTAACTAACTCACTTCACTATATTATCTTCTTACGATTTTTACATTATAAAGAAATATTAGTTCATTTCTTTTTTTAGTTTTTCCTCAATTATTTAGTCCTGCTCTTCATCCTTAACTTTTTAGTCTTTCTTATCATTTAAAAATTAAATTTCATGAATATATAAATTAATATATATTTAATTTGGGATATTTATAATATTAATGCATCACAAAATGGCAAAATTATTTTTTATAAAAATTCTAATTTTGTAATTAATTTTAAAATCGAGTAATAACTTTATAAAATAAATTTAGGGAAACGTTAAAATATATAATATCATTACTATTAATTTATTTGGAGGCTTTTCGAACAAACGTATTTAATTATTTCTTCAAACTTTGAAGACTTGGAGTGTTTTAAATATCAATATTTTATTGTTTTTAATCTGTTGATTATATTTATTCTAATAATTGGACTTCAGATTTATTATAAAAAAGAGAATAAAATAAAAATTAAAAATTCTTCTATGGGATCTTCTTTGACATTATTCGCTTAGAATATTTTGTCAGTAAGTATTTACTCTATGCTCATGATGAAATCCTCGTTGAAACCCTGGAATAATTTAAATAAAGTCTCTTCTGCAATTTTTTCATCAAATTAATAAACAAAATTTATAGATATCTTGGTGAAATTGCATAAAAATATTCCAAATTCAAAATTTACCCATTTATTTTCATGTATGAGGCCTTTAGGTAAATTAGTAACCCCTAAAATCGAATTATGATGCAATTTTCCATTAACTTCCCAATGATTTTACTCCGATATACCCTTTTAGTAGTCGGAAACTATTTCCTGCTGCCTTTGTAGTTTTTGAAGAATTTACTCACTTAATAGTTTCGCTAATTACTCCTGGAACATTTGAAATTTATTTTGAATTTTTGATTTTACTATGAGCAGCTATTATTCTATCATGCCTTTTAATTTTTGTTATTCATTATTAGTAGGTGTAGAAGAGGTGTTGAAATCATAATAAATTAAAGTTATAATGAAATGGAAAATAGCAGATCGATATTCTAATAGCATAGAAATTATTGACACTAATATATAAATAATAGAATTATAAAATAAATCAAATTTTGTTAGCTTTTATTACTTTTATAACTGCACTTAATGCTTTTCTAAAGCTCTTATAAAACTCTCTTTATTTTGAGTGATTTCACTACTTTTGAAGCTATCACCTATATTTTGACAATTTTAGCAAAAACCTGGTAAAATAGGGATTTTTAAAGGGGAGCTAGTTTAATCATGAACTTTTTATTAAATTTGTTTGTACTTTTAAGTTATGGATATATTGTAATCAATGAGGGTCTTCTAATTTTGAGTTAACTGCTAAATTTGATCTGTAAGCTTTGAAATTAGGATTATTAATGACTATTTTCATTAAAAAAGTAACAAAGTACTATAAATTTCTATAATTTTTATATTACATAATTTTGACTACTTATCAGAACTGCCAATTAGACACATATCGTCTTCATCCTCAAAAAATGCTCCGTCTACTTCACTAAATTTATTTTTGCGTTTATCCACTTTTTATTAAGCTTTCTCATCAACTTGCTATTAATCTTTATGCATGCTAATGTCCTATTTAACTTACTAGTTATCAACTTTTTATAGATCTATATGGTCTTTTAATTATTCATCTGCGTGCTTTAAAACCAGATTACTGAAATTTTATTTCCCTAGAATTAATGGAAGTTTTTGAATGAATTTCTCAAGACCTTAATAAATGATTTGGCTAGTTTTCTCATAATTTATATTATTTAATAAAGAATTGTTTAAAAAGATTAGCAAGTTTAAATTAATTCTCCTTCAAATCATCAGTGGCATCATTTTATGAGTCATTATTCATCATATTATTTTATTTGTTATTATTTTAAGAGAAATTCCTTTGAGTTTAAGTGTTTGATTTGAGATTTTTCAATTAATATTCTACTTACTCAGTCTCCAATTCCAAAATAACTTTGATATTTTGAATGTTTTTGAAGGTGAGTAGCTGCTACATTTATGGCTATAATTTATCTGATTTGATGTTCGTATGATTTGATTTCTTAGAATTTAGGGATTAGTCATGGTTATTCGAATTTTAATACTACAACTAACTATTGAGATGAGCTGATTCCTGCTCTTTTATATAATTTATGATTAAATTTAAGCATAAAAAAGATATTAAACAACTAAAAATACCGCCCTTTCTTTATTACACTTTCACTCTAGACAACATAACTCCCATATTTCATAGATATATCTTCTTTTCTTGAATCATTCTATTTTATCTGAATTAAATATAAAAAGTAACTACCCACTAAAATTGTTATATTATTTTTTTATCTGGTTGTCTTAATTGTTTGTGGCAGGTTGGAAATTTTAGAATAAAAATGGAACTGAAACATTAGTATTTTTAGTGCTCATAACATCTTCGTCTTATACAAATTAAACCAGTGGAATATTCTAATTTTATTCATCGAATTGGTCATTAATTATTTATTAGGTGCTATAAGCTTTGAATATTTGATTATGAAATAATATTATTGCTAATAAAAATGGTATTATTAAAATATCTAAAAATTTATAATATTAAAATACAAAGGAAAATGCCTTTTAAGTAACTTAAATTTTGATTTATAAGTTAAAATTATGATTTCTTGAATAGATTCAATCAATTTATTAAATTATAAATTTTCAATAAAACAACTTATAAGAGAAATTGAAATATCTCTCTAAATTTAAAAGTATTATTTATGATTATATTTTCAATGGAAGGGGGGATTCACGAAATTATTTTACAAAAACTTAATACTTCTAATTTCAAAATAATTTTATAAAATTCAAAAAATATAAATGCTAATATATGGTTAAAATTCAATATTTTTAAAATGATTTGGAAAGGTTTAGATCACTCAAATAAAATGTTGTCAGAAATGAGTAATTTTTTGGTAATTTATAATCATTTTATAATTATGAGGAAAGTTTTAATTATTTGAGAATCCAATATTTTGAGAAAATAACTGGCTCTTTAGGTCAAATCTACTTGAAACAACACTTTAATCAATATGAATAGTTATGCTTTCATCGTTATCATCAAATTTATTATTGAATGCCTTTAAAACTTTTAAGCTTTTAATATAAAAAATTAATAAATTATTATCAAATTCTGGGGCTATTCTACTATTGAATAAAGCATCAACTCGCTCTTATAAAATTACTTCGTCATCATCCCCGTCAAAATTGTTTGCTGAGCTCTATGATATAAAAGAATGAGTGTCCTTTTCCTTCACTTGAATTATATTAATTTTAATTAAAGAGTAATACTATATGAGTTTTTTTAATATTTATTATCGAATTCTCTGAAATGGAGTCAAAGTTTACCTCATCTGTTATTCTTAGAGTTCCAATAAAAACTATAAATTAAAACAAAATTAATGTTCTTTAAATTATTTAAATTTATAATTAAAATCGAATTTAGTTATAAAAAATGCAAAACACTAAATTCCTTTACATAATCTAAGCTGTTTAAACCAGTGTGTGAAGTTTACTCTGTCTCATAATATTTCTGCTATTCTGCTTATTATAGTTTTTCAAGGGAGTCCATAGATTCAAAACCCCAAAACCCTTTCAGTAGTTTGATTGAGTTTTTGATTGATAAAAGTAGACTATTAGTGCATACTTTATTAGGGTTTTAATAGGGTTTATGTAGGGGTTTAATGTTTAAATGTAATGTATAGTAGTGTGTATTAGAGGGGTTTTATTTTTACTATTCACTCAAACTATACCTTGGCATCATGTGCTAATTTTCTAAATTTGATACTTGGCATCATGTGCTAATTTTCTAAATTTGATATCTCCTATCCAGTTGATCATTTAGTCTATTGTTTGCTCTGCTCTGTGGTTTGGTCT
The DNA here is from genome assembly GCA_000711775.1 of Oxytricha trifallax. Taxonomy (NCBI): domain Eukaryota; phylum Ciliophora; class Spirotrichea; order Sporadotrichida; family Oxytrichidae; genus Oxytricha; species Oxytricha trifallax. The sequence continues at coordinate 21,992 of ARYC01003971.1, forward strand.
TAAGATAATCTGCTCAGCCATATCTTTCATTTTACCTTTTATCTTATTCTAGTCTAGATATTGCTGTATTCTCTGCTTTGAATCTTTCTCTCTCTTACAGCTATAGTAATCATTTCTTTGCATATCGCATTCAGCAATAATTGCTGCTAGAGCCCATACATCCCACTTAATATCACCATCTCTCCAGTCCTCCCTTTCTGGAAAGTATCCAGGAGTACCATAAACGTTGCCAAGTCCTGAAGCTTCAACTCTTTATGATCTATTGAAATCAATTATTACTACTCTGAGAGGTGAAAAGTCAAGCATAATATTCTCAGGCTTCAAGTCTCTATGAACATACCCTAAAGTGTGCAGCTCTTCTATGCCTTTGCAAACATTTGTAAGAATAAGAGGTAGCTACTTAGGAACTCTTTAATCTTAAATGTAGTATCTTAAAGTCATTTAATATAGAGGGAGGCGAAAAGCAACATGATCTTGAGCAAGGAGTATTGCATCGAGCTTAATTATAAATCTGCACTGTCTATCCCTTGCTTTAGTAAGAGCTTAGTACTCATGACAAATTCCATTTGATACTTGTCATCGCAATTAAAGTAGTTGAATGGATAAATCTTGTATGCGAACTGCTTATCAGTTATGACCTTTTTCGCAAACTTGTCCTCAAGTATAAGATAACGTTCCTTACATTCTTTAAGGTCAATTACATTTAAAATTGGAAGCTTTAGTGCCTGTATCTTCAGAGTGATTTTCACTATCTCAGAAGCTGGGAGGTTTCTAACTGCGTTAATAAGCTTATTTTCTTTCTTAACTCTTTGTTCCAAGGATTCTAAAGGGTCTCTTGGCTTTCTTTTTTGAAGGAAGACCTCCAGTCTCAGGATCTATGACTTCAAACTTCTTGCCATGATGGTTTTATAGGTGAACTTTTAAATCCCTTGAATGGTTATATTGCTTATTACAATAAGGGCAAAAATATTTTCCATCTATCTTATCATGCTTAAGATAGAGCTTTGGCTTGTTAGAATGCTACTCTAAGATATGACGCTTAAGAGCAGATTTATAAG
>ARYC01003972.1:0-49927 GCA_000711775.1 Oxytricha trifallax
AAATCACAAAATACCTCCTAAAGCAGTACGTACTTAATTAGGTGCACCTCCTAAATCGGTACTTACTATAATCAACTATTATTGAAAGTAAAAATGGTTACTTCCCCACCCATATTTAGAGCTGGATCGTCTCTTAACACTCATAATTTTTCTCTAATACTTTAAGAACTTCCCTTGAAACTTATAGGCTTGCAAAGCTCTCATATAAGCTCTCAGTTTATAGAGGCAGTTTTATAATTTTAAATTCAAATTTAAATATGAGCGCTAACATTTTAAGAAAAACAACAGCACTTCCATCAAACTAAATGAGCCTTACCTTTGGCAGCAATAAAAAGTGTCATAGCTGTGAGATGAACTCACTTAAAGAACAACCAGAGCTATCACTAGAGGTCTCTGTTATTAAAATAGAAATTAATATAGAAAATAAATGGCAAACAAGTGTGTGGGAGACAGAGAGGAGGAGAAAGGTATTAATGAAATTCTTATACAAACTGAAGAAATAAAAGTATACTTTTGTGAGAAGTGTGAAAGAGAATTCACTCATAAATCTAACTGGTACAGGCATACGAAGGTCCATAAGGAAGCTAAGCCTACTGTATACTTAAAGCATGACAAAGTTGATGGAAAGTATGATCGCTTTGAGTGCCATAAGCAGTACTCTCATACAAGAGATTTAAAGAAGCATCTTTTAAAAGCCCACAAGAAAGAGATAGAAGTTGAAGATTAAGACACTCAACTGAAGTTGCTCAACAAAAGAAAAGCAAGGGAACCTCTTTAAGCTGCTGAGCTTTAACAAGCAAGCGAATCAGAGTATGTGAGGATTGCACGCAACCTCTTAGCATCAGAGGTCACTAAAATCATGATTAAAATATAATACAAGAAAATTCCAGTACTAGCATAGATTGATTTAGATACTTCTCTCTAAAGCTACCTAATTCTAGAGGACTCCTATGACAAGAAAGTTATTAAGGATCATCAGTATGCTTACAAGGTATATCCTTTCAACTATCTCCTTAGTGATGATAAATATTAAATGGAGTTTACTAATGAGTATTAAGTACTCACTCAGGCTAAGTTTAAAGAGTGCAAATACTTAATAAAGCTAGATGCTGTTCTCCTAGCCAAAGATCATGTGGCTTTCAGACTACCACTCTTTGAAATGACACTCAGAGATTTCATATCTGATCAAAGAAATCATAGAATAGCTTGCATTAATAGCAACCTAAGCTATTCAAGGTATCAAAGAACTTCATAAGTTAGGCTTTGTTCACAGGGATCTCAATCCTGAGAATATAATGTTGAACTTTTCACCCGTGACAGTAACAATTATTGATTTCAACAGAGCATTAAGAGTGGAAGTATCAAGGCTTGGAAGTGTTATGGGAACTCCAGGCTATTATCCAGAAAGAAAAGACTGGAGAGATGGTGACTTTCAATGGGATGTTTGGGCTTTGGCAGCAATATTCATAGAGTGCGATATGCCGCGCAATGAATACTACTCTACAAGGTGCGAGAAGGATGCCAAACAAAGAATAAAGCAATTTATTGACAAAACAAGAGTATCTCAATCAATGAAACAAATGGCAGAGTCAATAATAATAAAACCAAACTCAAGATCAGACATATCAATAGAGCAGATAGAGTTGTGGTTAAGTAAGATAAACTTCAGACCACTACCACATGATCCTAAAGTGCATTTTGAGTGATTAAATTAAATACATTTGCTATAAATTTCACATTAAAACCTATTAATAACCCCAACCCCTAACAAATTCCCTACAAATCAAAGCACTTATAAACCTCATTAAGGGGTTTTGGGGTTTTGAATGAAAATGAACACGCAAGGTGAATTTGATCTGCAAAACCGTATGCTTTACTGGCTGGTTATGGCTTTACTTATATGAAATGAACTCATTATTGATATAATATTTTGATACACTTTTTTTTCCAAATAAAAAGAGATACATTTGTTTTTTACCATTTATTTATAAAATTTTGTTTAACTTTTGCAGATATTTATGAGGAATATATGTCATGGTACGATTAAGAACAATAAAAAGTGAAAACAACTATAAATACTGATTTAAATCTAAATTTTATAGCTTTTAATAATAAATAAAAACTTGGGGATCCATTTTTCTGAATCAATGAGGCTCTTAAGCTTCTATGCAAGTTTCTCAAGAAATTAATTGTTTTTCCTTAGAACATGATCTTAACATTAATTTTTCATTTTTTTAAAATTGTAATTAAAATTTAAAGAAATTAACTTGCATCTATTTAATTCCTCATGCATAAGTGAAATCTTACTTAATTCAAAATATTGAATTATAAATTAATGGTGTTTTACCTCTACAAGACCTCTTTGTTTTACATGTACTCAGCTGAAACGGCATATGAGACAATTATGAAAAATTTTGGTGAATAAATTTAAATGTTTAAGATGCCTTTTATAATTGACTTCCAAGTTTGAGACTGATCCAAATCCTATTTTTGATGACTCCACTCTTTAAAATTATTTAAAGATAAATTTGATCTTTAAAAAGTTTGACAATAAAAGGATATCATCATAAATTTAATTCTATTTTGACTGGTTACTTGTTAAGGTACATCAGATAATCCATCTGGTACATCAGAGCCCTACACGAGCTTCTAAATTTTGATAAGACAAAATCTGACTCCAATTCTTTCATAATCCAAAATATAAATTCTTTGAATATCATTGGCAAGCGTATATCTGCCTGTTACTTCCAAAAAGAGAAGGTTGAAAAGGAAAATCCACATATATAGAAGTAGCTTTAAAAAGCGTAGATCAAATTCTTTAGTGAGCTCGCTGAAGCTTAGGAAGAGGAATCTATGGCATGTAGTTGTATTATGCCAGTTGGAAAAGTCAGTTAGTACCGCAAGAAATCATCAAGGAAATTGTTGAATTCTATGAAGAGAATTCGGATCACACAACATCCACCACTAATATCATTGATTTATTGATGTAAATCAAAAAATGGGAATTTATGAGAAATTCTACTATAAAATTTACCATAAAACTTATCTCAATATATCATAGAATCCCAATGATTATTCATAATTTAATATGTTTTTTTTTTTAATTTTGAAATAACTTGTCTAAACAAGATATATAGACAGTCTAAGCTGAATTAGAGAAAATATTCAATGATTTGAAGTAAATCCAGAAGTAATACTTGATAATGCAAAATCATAAGAATTAAAAGTACATAAAGTTATTGCATGACGATGTGCCAAGTGATGACGATGATGAAGAAGATAAAAAGGAAGAAAAGGAAGATAAAGATTAACATTCAGTTAACAAACCTGATTTTTTTTCTTCATCATTATCATGTTCATTAATAGGTTAGAACATTTGGTAATAATTTCAAATATTCGTTGAATTATAAGAATTAATACAGAAAGTTACTTTGATCAATTATAATATTTAATTTACTTAATCAAAAATTATAAGCTATAATTTCCTCAAATTATATAAAGCAATCGAGAAAAGTAGTCGAGAATTTCTCAATTGCCTTACATTTAATAAATGAGTTTTATTGTTTGATTATCTATTCTCGATATTTTTATAGTTTATTCTTTGATTATTTAATAAGGCTATTTAAAATTATGCATATGAGTAAATGATAATACACATAAACTAAATATTCAATACTTATTCACTTTTATGTTATTGAATTTTTTAAGTAAAATTAATGCTTGATTAATGAGCGATATTTAAATACTTGGTCTAAATATAATAATAATTAATACTTAATAAATTTATATTATGCATATTTAATAAGTTCAAACTTTTTAGCTAAGAGTATTCATGTTTACTCAATATAATTTCTTGATTTTTAATGAATAAATTATACATTACTTGTATACTATTGACTAAATCACAGACCTTAATAAATTAAAGATGTTTATTATCTTAGAATGCAAAACAAACTTAAACAAATTCTAATATTTTAATATTAATATCTTTTAAATAATTCAGTTTATTCATAATATTATAAATTGTGTTTATATAATACATGAGATATTTTTACTATATTTATAAACCAAGTCACTTATTTTTTAAAAAATTTTACAAATTTATGAGCAGTAGGATGATGATGAGAGTCAGAAGAACGATTCTGATGAGGACGATGATGATTGAAGTTATTGTCTTTATTTATTAATTAATTAATTATGAGATATTTTCCTCTTTCTCTGATTGTAGAGGAAAATAATATCTATAATAAATATTAAAAGTTGTGTTATTTATTGAATTTATTAAAAAATATGTTTTTTAAATCTATATAGATACGAATAATCTGCTTGATTGAGTGAACATATCTTTATCCTACTTTTTCATGATATTTTTGATGCGAGTGGCAATGGAAGTTTTCATATCAGGGTTTGTTATCAACGATTTCTGTTTATTCAGCATGTCCAGTTGTTGCTATTCCTCTATACTCTCAGGAATTTAGATTTAGGGGATTAACCTGTGAAGTGCGTTCAATTATTTATAAAACACATACTTTAGGTAATTTCTATTTCTGCTTTGAATTACATCTACTCCAACTTCGTGGCAGTTAAAATTTTACAGATCAGTGATCTTTTAAAATTGTAACCTTTAGGATGTCGTTGTTGGAGATGGAGTATGAGGAGTTAAAATTGGAGTTGTATTACTAGAGTATTTTGTTTTAATCTGAGTATTTCTGATTATTCATCTATGAGATCAAATCAAAAATCTGATATCTAAAAGTGGAAAAATTTTATGTAACGTTTGCCATTTTTAATAATAATGTTTCAGTTTATAATTAAAAATAAATATTTAAATCTAATATTGTAATAGTTATATTGGCAGTTTCTGTCAGAATACAAAGATTAATTTTGAATGGAGTTCATAGACCCACTCATCTGTCTGTTAAATTACAATTAATCTAAATTAAGAAACTATATAAATCTGTTTCCTCGTTGGGTTTGAGATCCAGGTAAACCAAGATCTGATGTTGATAAAGCTCCAGCTCACATATTTCACTAAGAAAGTTGTTGCTGTTATCAGTGTTACTTGTATACTTTTTCCTTCACTGTTGTCATTTACCACCCAATTTAAAATCTTCTCTATGGTTACTATAAAACACAAATGATTATTTATTAAAAACAAACTTAAAATTTTTAAACCTAATTTCAGGGAAAAATGAAGTAATTTGTGCTATTTAATTAGTTTAAAACTTACACTTGAAATAGAAGAGAGCAAATTATCTTCATTTAACATATTATTGATATTTTACTATGATTTCTATTGCTAGTAACTTGACATATTAGTTTGAGACATTCCTCTGCCTGCTCCTCCAATTACTTTATATTTGCTTGGTTTCCTAGCTGATTCCAAACGAGATTTTATTGTCTGTCTAGCACTTTAAAATAAAAATAGGATTTTGAATATATACTGTAGACAGTTTCATAATTTATAGATAAAACTATCTAAATACAATCATAAAATAATCATTTAATGTTTTTATAAATAAACAAATTTCTAAGAATACAATTACGTCTAATAGATCATCTAAGCCTAGAGATAACATCGATGACCCTTTTAAGTGTGGTTTTCAGACTAATTAAAATGCAATTAACAATAAAAGCAAACAACTTTAAGGTGTAGGAGAGCATTGCCTCCAAGAAGGTTTTGAAAATTAACCATTTCTATGTGTGGTACTTAAGCTGAGACCAACCCCAAAACACCTGTTTGAAAGTATTTATGATGATAGAAATACTCGAATAAGGGGTTGATTACACTGAGTAGTTTTTTATATAAAAAACATAAAAAAGAATGATACTCCTGATGTTCTTCATTTCTAAATTATATATTGATAGATTTTGTCCTAACTAATAAAAGCATTCAAAGTAGAGAACCGGAGAGAATCTATAAATTTGATTATAATAGATTTGATTTGTATAATATATTTATTTTTAATGAATCTACCGTATTCAGAAAATGCTCTACATTTCACATTATGACGATCTAAATTCTGTTGACAATGAATATACCATCCACCAATTATAAATATGGCTGCATCTTAGATAATATATTATTTTGGCAGAAATCCTCTCTTTTTTATTAATTCATACATCAGTTTTAAACAACTCTTGACTGCGAAACACTCTCGAATTCAAACTCTTTTAAATTTATAAGAAAGCAGATTGGAACACCGAATCCCAGAAACCCTTATTCACATTAATTCCTAGCATTGTTCCTCAGTGGCCAGTGATGACGAAGAAGATCAAAACTTAATAAAAAATAAGCAAGAGATGAACCTCAATCAAAAGGCTAAGTTACTTAATGAAGAGTTAATTAAGTACAAAGTTGATCATAAAGATGTGTTTCGATATTCTTATGATTTGAAATATGCAGGCTATGATGCAGCTAAATTGTCACAAAATTACTTGAAATATGACAAGAATAAGACAAGAGACAAAATAAAAGTAATGGATAATTAAGCTGGATAGGATGATGAAGAATATGTGGAGGAATTAGATGAAGATTATGAAGACGATGATGATGAGGATGATTCGAAAATAATCAAAGAGGTACTAAAACTCAGCAACTTAATAATCTTAATAAATTCGGATAAAATAAGACGTAAGGTAAATCGTAGAATAATTCACTAAATACCACCTGTAAAACCTAGAATTAAATTAAATTAAGGAAAACAAATCAATAACCCTATATAAGACTCATTTTTGTTGTATAATCATATTGATTAAATGTAAATCAATCAGCAAGGTTTAGGTGTACTGTTGATGTGCCACTAAATGACTCTAAATACCAAGCAGATTAGCAAGCCAAAATATAGAAAGCTCTTGGAAACAATAAAATATCTAATTAAAAAAAAAGCCAAGACTACCAAATTCAAGGGATCTTAGAGGACTAATTAATGGTAAGGAGAAAATGAAGAGCATTTAGATGAAGGAGATGGAGAATAATTCAATCATTAAATTATTTACATTTAATATGAATATGACGATGAAGATGGTGAGGAGTATGATGATAATGCTCATCGAACAAATACTTAATATCAATAAACTAAGTAAAACCCCGTTAGTCAATTAAGAATGAAGATTGGGGATTGAGAATAATGAAATTAAGAATTAATTATAATTGGCGTAAATTAATAAAGTTTGGCTAATTATTAAAGCCATTGGCTCGATTAATTGTCTCTATAAATTAAACCAATCAGGGTGCGTAAATTCTTTTTTAGCCTAATTATATTTAATTTTAGCCAATTATAATTAATTCTTAATTTCATTATTCTTAATCCCTAATCTTCATTCTTAATTTACTAACGGGGTTTTATAAGGGATAAAGATGAATCATACTAAAAGATTATTACTCATAAACTTAAACCCTCAAACTTTTAGATAAAAAAATTTCAATTAAAGTTGTCCAATTATAAAGTATTTGCAAACTCATTAGATTTTCTTTAGAAATCATTATTTTATCTTTATAAAAATATATTTAAAACACGTTGAAAATCTATTGGTAGCTAATTTTTGTAACTAACAAATTCTAAATTCCTTATCAATAACATTTTCAAGTGTAATATATTGGCTTGCATATATCGAAGCCAGTTTATATATGAAAAATAAGGGGAATGCTATAATTTAAAATGATAACTAATTAAACATATTAGTATTAGTATCGACAATTATAGAAATGGAATCCAGAAACAGCTTTATGATCTCTCCATTGTCCTTCGTATTTTGCTCTATCTGTCCATATTTACTTTGGTGTTCCCATCTTTTTCCAACGTCTCTTGAGTTTTCGGTTTGCTGATGTCGCCACTCCTGTCAATAAGTATTTCTGAAAAATAAATTTTTTAGATATGTTTTTGAAACTCACAAATTTTAGTGAATAACCAGCTGCTCCAGGAACACCATCTTTAGGTTTTCAATTTTCTTAATTAATTTCATTTTAATTTATCGATTTCCTATTATAAATTGTAATTATTTTAAGATTTGATTTTGTGAAATATTAATGGTGTAGAAGAAAAGACTTAAAATTGCTTCTATTATTAATGATGCACAGAAATATGAGAACTTAATTAATATCAAATATATAAAAATTAACTTAAAACGCTTTAGCTTTTTTAACATCAACCAAAAGTAACTGCATATAATAAAACTCAAAGAATTAAAACAGTTTAAGAATTAAAGCGTCTAGAAATAATTGAGATTTCTTATAAGCAAAATAGTGGTTGATTTATCATTAAATAAAGTCATCATCATCTTTATAATTTTCAAATGCGTCTTCACCATCAAAGTTATTGTTACCAGCACCTCCTGTAGCATTAAAAAAAACGTTAATGATACTTATTATATATTTTGGTTTTTTGTGATATTTGTTTTAATGTCATTAATTATCATTCGCTTTGTTATATCTTTCATATCATAAAAAATAATTAGTTATATTTTTTAAAAAATATTTGACTTTTCTTATCGAAGAGAATATCTAAAAGCATTCAAATTTAAAATTAAGAATTAATTTTATTCTTTTTTTTATATTTTAAAACCGCAAATAAAATAATCTACCTAATATGTGCTAAAAGTTAACTCAGATAGTTTTTTTTTAATTGAGACTCTTTCCCATACTACCACTTGCGTTTGTCTTTCTTGTGGATTAATGCATAACTTAAGACAACTTCTTGGGGTCAGCATTTGATTTTGAATTGTTCATTAATTGCGATGAAGACATATCCAAACTTTCACCTTCCTGCTGAATCATAAACTTTATTCGCTTCTATGTCAAGTCAATTTTCCAGTATTCAACATTGTCGTACTTTTCTGTCTCTTCTTCAATCAAGGAGTCTATAAAAAGAAATATAAGCAATAATTCTGACACTTATATTCATTCAATGCATATTAAAAATAACTAGGTATAAGATTATGAAAATAATTTAATGATCGTCTGGTCTATCCACTCCGTAGACCTCAACATCTCTAAGATCTTTATTGAAATAAAGTGACAAAGCAATTTTCCGTATTCTCCAACATTTCTAGTGCAAGGGACAATTAAGTAACTTCCAGGTTCAAGGTTAAGTCTTAGTGCTGAGGAGCCTTTTACTGCGTTTTTATCGAATTTGTCAAGCAATTCCTAATCATTCTGAAACTTAAGGACTGAGAAGATAACTTAATGGATTAGCTCTGAGTAAGGGAACTTATAGTATTTGCCATTTTATTTGCTTCGCTCTGCCATCTGGTTATGCTAAAGATATAAAGATTTCGGTTTGCTATTCACATTGGAAGAAATACTGAGGATTCTTAGCCCATCTCAACATATTTTCTTCAGTCATTGGGGATGGAAGTGCTCCAGAAGTTGTGCTATCCCACTCTCCTCTGAATCTAATTGCACTCCAATCATAAAAAAGTCCAAACATACATAAGCATTATTAAAAATGTCTCTCCAATTTATGTAGTTAATTAAGAAAGTTCCTTCTTCTTCGTCAAGATAAAAATGCTCATCTTGCTTCAAACTTTTAATATAAGCATCTAGTTCAGGTCTGAAGATGTATATTAATTCACGTTGATCGCTCTATTTACCTTTCCATTCCATTTCTCCCCAGGGATTTCTCACTCTAAGAAGTTTGTGAACCATTTTGCTAATTAATTATATAATAAATTTCACTTATCTGTGATCTCGAAAATATCAATAATTTCATAAGCATGCCCAGTCATAATACCTATCATGAAAATATTAATTATGACATAATAAAATTTAATAACTTCATTTTGTATAATCTGCCATTATACATCTCCAACAACTGAGCAGCCCATCATGAAGGAAAAAAAAAATTTTTAAATTATACTTTTTTGCTAATTCATTCTCATTAAATAATCCCAAAAGTCAAACTTGTCCTTAATAGACTTGTGTGGGAACTTCTTTTGCTCATTATGAAGGAACAATTTCAATTTCTCTGTGATTAGTCCAGTCAAATCATTGAGCACATCGTCAATAAATCCAGATTTCAATGATTCGTAGTATCCATGAATTTTAGCAAAAGCCTTTTCAAGTAAGGGTAGCCACATCTCATGTTTTTCTTTACAAGTTCCAAAAACTGGAACCTTGCTATTAGTAAAGCAAAGAATTCTATCATCTAGTATGACATATCTCCAATTAAAGTCTTTAAAAAATCTAAGCACGTAGATTCCCTTTTTCCTGTAAAAATGGAACAATGGAGGGTACACACCCAAAGAGAATAGTGTAGCTATCTCATTTATTGCCTCAAAGCTCTCTGTAACTTCAATTATTCCAACTCCTCCTCTCAACAACTCATGTATATAAATTTTTAAAGGTATTAATAAGAATTCTCATCTCTAGTGGTAAGCACAGAGAGTGTACCAATAAACCAACAATCTCCTATTTTACATTGTTTAACATCTTTTGCAGCAGCACCATCATTAATAAATTGAGCGTCATGCTCTGGAGCAATTTCTTCTGGTCTTAATCATGATATTTGATCTATTTCAATACAACCCTTTGGAGAATTACCATAACAATACCTTTAATAAAATAGTTAGAAATTAGAATTTGATTTACAATGAAAGTCGGTTTCCTTCTTCATTATCATCATTTTTGGGACCAAATTCTGTATCGTAAAATTCTCCATCCAGTGGCAGGGAATTGTAAATTTACTCAGCTCTGAATAACGCAGCTTTTTCACAATAATTAATTCAAAAAATATCACAAGACTATTTTAACATTTCCACTATTTAGAATAGTCTTCAATCCTTTAACAAAATAGTCAATTTCTGTTACTGTATATTCTTGCAAATCACAAGTCAATTTTTCACCTCTATATAAATTATCAAATCTAATCTGAATCTCACTTTAACTAAAATTATCTATTTAATTACTATTTTTATTTATATATTATTTATAAGCTTCCTATTTATTGATCTTTTTCTCAAGTTTCTTAGCAGCTTCAGATTAGAATGGCAATAAAAATCTTTCACAAAAATTGATGAAATCAAAGAAATTTATCTTTCCCATCTCATTAAAATCAATGTCTCCTTCCATCACTCTAAAAAGTTGAGATGGTTAGGCAATAATTATACTTACTCTAGTTAGGGATCGTATTACTTGGTGTAGAAAAATTTATGCAAAAACATTATAGAGCCATAGTCTCCAGGGGACTCAGAAATAAAAATTTTAACAAAAATTTTAATTCATGTTGGAACCTTTATAATAAATTAGCTTGCTATCCCTTATTATGATTACTATCTGATATGCTGACTTTTTAAATCAATAGCACCGAAATCATCATATCTCATGTATTTTACTTTGGGTAATGAATATAAATTTTATGATTTCTTACATGTTCATTCTAATAATTTGGATTAGAGACAAACATTCCATAATTAACTTTTTTTTTAAAAAAGTTGATTGATTAACTATATTAAATGACTATAGAAGAAATCAAAATGATTATATTTGATATCATAATATTATTCAAAATAATTTTTGAATAAAAATGCAAGGAATTTAATAATTAAGGTGTTTCGATTTCTAAGATAATTAGAGAGCTATTAATAAATGTTAGCAAGCATACTTATCAATAATTAGCTTTTTAATAAATTGATAGGTTGATCACTTAAATTGCATCATTTCCCATATATATTTCTTCTCTCCACATTTTAAAACTTCTGTAAGAAAGATTTTGGTCTCTTGCCTTATTAGAAGATAAAAATTGCTCATATAAATCTAACTTATTAATATTAAAATAAAAATACTATGTTTTTGGAATATCAAACATATTAATTAGATTTTTCTTGTTCTAAGTATCAGATAAAATGTTGTATAGTTCTGCTATCAAATTTCCCATAAGTTTAGCTGTTTTTTTTTAATTTCATTTTAACTATGCTCTGATTCTTTGTTTCTCTTTTCCGGTACTTTGCCTTAAGATTTATTTAGTAACGAATTATTTTCTAATTTTTCCAAATTAGAAAATACAAATAGAATTAAAAAAAGACTTTAGAAGCTTACAATAATTTAATGGAATACAAAAATTTAATAATAGCACAATTTTTAGGATCTTAATTCTTTTTTAAATAATAAAATCAAATGATTAATCTCATTTTTAATTTACTTTTTACAATTCTAAAAATATCGCAAAGTCCATACGCTTTTTTATAAAAAAAAAAAGAAATTAGTTATTAATAAAAATTCTAAGTTTTTAGAAGAAAAATACCTTAAACTTATTAGTAAAACATTTAAAATATTATTTTTATTCTTCATCTGGCAATCCAAGAAATTTCCTGACCACTTTTAATTATTCTTTAGTATTTTTACGTGATAATTAATTGCGCTTTAATTGTTTAATACAACTTGCCTTATAGTCTTAGCACACTTTTAAATGTCAATCAGCAGCATTGGGTCTTATTATACTAGGTTGATATATAAACTATAGTTTGAAATATTATCCCTCAAACATTCTTGAATTTTTATTAAAATCAAATTAAGTTTAGAAAGAAAATCAGAACTTCTGGTCTTCATTTAAATTTAGGAATTCTTTCTGCGAATCTAACCTATTCTTTATTAGATCAATTGACTGTTTGTTTCTACCAATTTTGTCTATAATCATGATTTATAATAAAAAGGCCATATTAATTTAATTATTTAATCTATAACTTTAACAATTTACTATTATAGAAGATATTCAACTCCTTACTGCCTTGAGCTGGTTGCCAAAAGAAGTAAAGCCTGGTCTGACATTATTGGGTCTAGCGAAAACCTCCAAGTATAGGCAGTCTGGAGCCATTGACTGGATAAAATCATAAATGCATTCCGGTTTTTCCGAGTGTTTCTCTGTCTTTGCAAAATAATCTGTAACATGGTACATCATAATATCGGAAACGTTTCATATTTATTCTATGAGGAAGCTTTCATTGTTGTGAGCTACATACATGCCTGAGCCTTTGTGGAGCTTTAAATTGGCTGTAAGCTTAATCCACTCTCCCTTTTCAACCTCGTCATACCCATGCACTCTCAAGAATTCTTTTGCAAGATCTTTCTTTTAGTTGACAAACCAGAGTACTAAAATTCCCCTCTTAGACAACTTCTATTGGCATAGCTAAAATTTCTTAATCACTCAGAATAGGGTAGGGTACTGATTGTTTTATTTTATAAGCGGGGCAAAAACAACTTCATAAAGTGAATTGTATCTTATTATGGCATATGCTGCTATTTCTTCCCATATTTTAATATCTCTTGCGTCACCATCAAACACTACTGGTTCTGTCAGCGTTTTTCTCTCATGATTTCTGACTTTCCTCTAAAGTGGCATCAACTGATAGCCATTAAATAGTTCTACTTGAGCTATGCATGGTCCTTTAGAAAAACTTTGCTTATTATCATTATATTTCTTCTTCTAAATTGCTTTGGTCTTTTGCTGTCTCTAAAGGCAAGGAGGCTCGTGTTTACTGCAGTCGCAGCTCCTCGAAAATAATTTGTCACATCCACTGCATGTCCTTTTTAACATACTTTCCCTCTTCGTAGTTCTAGCATCTATTTTGTGGCAGTTTTTAGTATGACTACTTAGAGCCCCTGAGCTATCCTGGCGAGATCCGTAAAATTGGCATGTGTAGTGTTTAACTAAGTCCATTATGGGGAGTTTGCTAATCCTTTTCATAGCTAATTTTTTATTTATTATTGAGAGATAGAATTCTTATGATCATTTATATGTCATTTTTTTTCCAAAAGTTTGAATATTCGATCCGCAAATTTTTAGGAGTCATTGATTTTCCGCAAAACTTTAGGAGAAAACTATTTAAAGGGGTTTATGGTTTCATTTTTGTCTACTCTAGGTATGTCGACATGGTTTAGATTATATTATCTATAATAATAATTTGAAATAATTAATAGTTTACTTTCCTATTCTTATTTATCGTAAGAATTATTAGTTTACTTATAATAGTTAAATATTAAACAATATAATAAAAGCTTATTGAGGAAGAACACCCAGTAGCTAAATAAAATTTATAATAATTCCTCTTTTAAATATATACTAATAATAAATAAATTACTCCCCTAAAATGATCTATTGTTTTGATATAATTTTAAATAATCTAAGCAATAATTTTATTAGTTTACTTATGTTAGCAGAGTGTATTGGGTTAAATTAAATTAAATTTATTATTAATAATTAAATCTATTAATAATTTCTAAGAGAAGCCATGGACTTCACCAAAGAAAACAAAACATTATGAATTATAAATTTTTATTATTTTTATATTAAGTAAAAAAATTTGAACCTACCGCTATACTATTAAGACCAACACTTACGAAACTGTTTAAAATATTATAAACAAAAGATTTCTATTTCTTAAATTCTATAAATGGCAAAAGTTAAAAATATGAAAAAAAGAATGAATTAAATTATTTTTAAATCACTTTTTACTTTAATTAGTGTGATATGGACTCCTTGTGCTTCCATTTATACTAAATATTAATAAATAATTTAATGGAATAAAATATTTATAACTTAAATAGGAATTACTATTGTCGAATTAAAAATAATTATTCACTTCCAAAAATAAAATCTGGACGTTACCTTATTAATAGACCTCTTCTGAAGTATATAGTAAGATTAAAGATTCTCCAAATGAATCAAAATTTTTAAGGCAAAAATTTAAGTTAGTATTTATTTATATCTATAATTATTTGATTTTATAGCACTATGGAAAGCTAGCAAGTTTAAGGACATGACGCTGGTGAATATGAAAACAAATTTAAATCAAAGAGTGATTGGATAAAATTCCTAAAGTTTAGCAGTAAGATAATTTATTTTACGAACTATAGAGGGTTTTTTTTCTCCGCATAACGAACATGTCACCATGAGATTCATATAAGACTTTCTTGCCGGCCGCAAAGACCTCCTCAAGACTAGCGATGTCATTTTCTTCAACGTTCCATACTATGAAGAACTTTCTGTCAAAAATATATTCAACCATGTTAAGGATGATCCTGGAATTATGAAATTTATTAATTGCTACCCTGACTGTTAAGTACTCCCAGAGAGAAGGTACTTCTATGGGGTGTCTTGCGACCCTATCGCCAAACTATGTATAAACGCTCGTAAAGTATGCCAGCACTACTCGAAACAAGAGTGAAAGTTTGGAGGAAGAGAAAGAGAATATTTATATAGGAGAGGATGTCTTCAACCTCCTATAGTTAGAGTCATACTTCTCTAGTAAAATATTTTACATAATTAACATAAATATAGAGTCAAAGGGCAAAGCTTTGTCGTTATTAAAAGATAAATCAAAGCCTCGACAACATAAATAAAAACGGAGCTATCATGAAATTTCAGACCCATTTCCTGAGTTAAGCAAAAGACACAACGCAACGCACCATATACCTCGCACTCCCTTCAGTAGAATATAATCGAGGACTCAAACAGCAAACGCAAGCCAGATGACGAGCTCATGGAATGACTATGGATGAGACATATGAGATAGAAGTCAGTTTGAGTGATATTAGGTTTAGCTTATATATTATTTCATTTTATTTATGGATCTTTGAATTACATTTCTTGCCATTTATGGTTTAATGGCTTCTATTGACTCTTTTATTATGGTTTGATGCTATAGCTCGCTTTAACTAAAGTCATGTTCTATAAGCTTTACCTTATAGGACTTTTTAATCATATGAGAAGGTTTCCTCAATTAAATGGAAATCGGAGGAATATGGAACGTTAAATAAACAACACTCCATTTCTAGGCCTTTATTTGATCTTAAACAGTCCTGCTATGGTGTGACCTAAGGTTGTCCCAGAATACTACTATGTCACTTCTCTTGTTGAACGCCCCAAGATACTCAATCATAGCTTTAGAATCGGCACTCTTCATTGACTTTTACTTTACTTGGTACCCCTCTATTCCACGGTCCATGCTTATTGCGACTGTCACAGCTATGGTGCTTAGCTTTAGACCTTCTTTGACCAATATCTAGTTCTTACCAGGCCCAGCCCACTATCTATTTTCTACTTTTTATGGCTTGAAGATAACCTCTTCAAAATAGACAATCTTTTTCACATTTTCTAAGTATTCGAATAGCTTTGAAAATCTCTATATTCTAGTTTATTTAATTTAGCTAAGTTTTGCAGGTGTGAGCTTTTAGATGGTCCTCATAACTTTGTACTTTATTTTTAATCTTTTGTACAAGTGGTGTAGCTATGACTGACTGAGTATGGCCTCAGGGTACTACCTATGGAATAATTTACACCTCGTTAATAAAGAGTACTCTTTCCAAGATGCTAGAGTTTGATCTTTCGTGAGAAATTGAATGTGTTTATTAATGAGACCTCGCATCCTTGACAAACCTTATTGAGACGTTAAGTACTTTAGCTATAGCCTTCTAGGTGAACAAAAGCTTGCTTTATTCATTATTATGATATGAGCCATTGCGAAGTATACAAACATATTCTTTGAGTTTGAGTAATGAAACTGAGTTGAACTTATTAGACATTTTAAGATAAGACTTTAAATTAATAATTAAATTAAGTATAGACAATTTTTTATAAATCATGAATCATTAACATATAAATTTATTCTTCAAATTTATATATAAGAGGCTTGCTGCATCTTAGTGACTTGAAGCTGCAGCCATTTCTTTTTGGAATTCACTGAGTGCAGTTCTTACAACTTACTCAACAATTATTTTGTTAAAGTTGTTAAAAAACTATAGTTAGTTAAACTATAATAATTGATGCCATAATTTTTTTTAATTTAAGACGATTACCATTAACTAATACTTACAAAGTTACTTCACAGTTGCCTCATTTCTAGCTGTCCCTGTAGTATTGCTCTAATCTATGCAGCCCATTGATTCATTGAATCTGACATGCTTCTTCTCTTCTTTAGCTCCTAGATTTGCTCTGCTATCTTTCAATAACTAATTAAGTCCTTTGCCTAGAACAATATCTTGATCTTTAGATAATTCGTAGAAAATGCATAGTATGTGAAACTTTGAGAGATTGGCAAAGAATTATACTGAATCTAAGAAATCTGTCTTATCATACTAATCAGAAGGTTAGATATGCTATGAATATAGGAAATTTTCTATAGTTCCTTCAATTATTTAGACAAGCTGAGCATAGACCTTTTGCTGGTCTAATTTGCCTTACAACTAGTTCAAATCCAATACTAAGTTTTTGGTTAAAATTAAAATTATTGGTCTATATTAAATCGGTTGCATTTCTGTCAATTGCTTTACTGAATTATAAAAGCAATTGCTTATCTAAAGCTTATGAATTCTACACCATTTATTTCAAGAAAGATCGCACAGGTGACTAATCTAAATCTTATTAAAATTCACATGCTCTTTCAATTTCAAAGCCTAATTAGCTCTCGATTTTTTTTACAATTTATTCCAAGCCCATTGAATTTGAAGCAGGAAAATCTCTATCATTAATGGATTGACTCATTTAATCAGATGCTTAGCCAGGTTTTGCAATCATAGCTCTGTAATAAAATATATATGTTGACATTTACATACTTTATAAATACATGGTCTTAACTTCTCATTCCAAATGGCTTATTTCCAAGTTACTTGTATATCATTTACAGACTTTTAAGCGAATTTTCTCCAATTTAGCCTTGATCATAGCCAGGTATTCTTTACATTCAATTTAGATTAATATAGATACAAATCTTTTTATAATAACAACTATAATTATGGCTTCTTCAAGTTTTTAATACATATAGGCTAATGATTATTCATTCTAAACTAAGCAAGATTGTGGACATATAGTTTGCACTGCCTTAATTGTTTGTTTATTTGGCGCTGCTTGATCGAACAGCTTTCCAAGATATTTCATCAAGATTGGAGTTATATATTCATTTTATTTTGACAATTAAGCCATAAATTCAGCAACAGTCTAGAATTCGCAAGTTTCATTTTCATTTTTTAGGCAGTTGTTTACAAATTCATCACCTTAGTGTTAAAATAATTTCAATTGAAAAATAACTCTGTTTTTTATAATTGGATCAAAACCCCAAAACCCCAAAACCCTTTAATGAGTTTTATAAGTGCTTTGATTTGTAGGGAATTTGTTAGGGGTTGGGGTTATTAATAGGTTTTAATGTGAAATTTATAGTAAATGTATTTAATTTAATCACTCAAAATGCACTTTTGGATCATGTGGGAGAGGTCTGAAGTTTATCTTACTTAACCACAACTCTATCTGCTCTATTGATATGTCTGATCTTGAGTTTGGTTTTATTATTATTGATTCTGCCATATGTTTTATTGATTGAGATACTTTGGTTTTGTCTATAAACTACTTGATTCTTTACTTAGCATCTTTCTCGCACCTTGTAGAGTAGTAATCGTTGCGAGGCATTTCGCACTCTATTATTATTGCTGCTAAAGCCCACACATCCCACTAAAAGTCACCATCTCTCCAGTCTTCTCTTTCTGGATAATAGCCTTGAGTTCCCATTACAGTTCCAAGCCTTGAGACTTCCACTCTTTAGGCTCTGTTGAAATCGATTATTGCTACTCTTACTGGAGAAAAGTTTATCATAATATTTTCTGGCTTTAAATCTCTGTGAACAAACCCTAACTTGTGAAGCTCTTTAATGCCTTGTATGGTCTGAGTTGCTATTTATCCAAGTTACTTATGATTCCTTTGATCTGTTATGAAATCTCTTAGAGTCATTTCATAGAGTGGGAGTCTGAAAGCAACATGATCCTTGGCAAGGAGAACAGCATCTAGCTTGATTAAGTAACTACACTCTTTAAACTTTGCTTGAGTGAGTACTTGATACTCATTTGTAAACTCCATCTGATATTTATCATCACTTAAGAGATAGTTGAAGGGATACACCTTGTATGCGTATTGATGATCATTGATAACTTTCTTATCAAAGGAGTCTTCTATTATAAGGTAGCTTTAAAGAGAAGTGTCTAGGTCAATTTAAGCAAGAACCGGTATTTTCTTGTATTGAATCTTGATCATAATTTTTGTTATTTCAGAGGTCAGTTGGTTGCGTGCCTTCTTAACGTACTCTAACTCTCTAGCTTATTCAGGTACTACGACCTTAGAATATTCCCTCGCTTTTCTTTTGTTTAGAAGCTTCAGCTCAACTTCATGATTCTCAACTTCTATATCTTTCTTGTGAGCTTTTAATAGATGCTTCTTTAAGTCTCTTGTATGAGAGTATTGCTTATGGCACTCAAAGCAGTCATACTTTCCATCTATTTTATCATGCTTTAAGTATACAGTGGGCTTTGCTTCTCTATGCTCCTTCATATGTCTGTACCAGCTTGATTTATGAGCAAAATCTCTCTCACATAACTCACAAAAATAGACTTCAACTTCTTCAGTTTGTATAGGAATTTCATTAATACCTTTCTCCTCCTCTCTGTCTCCCACACACTTGTTTGCCATTTATTTTCTATTATTAATTTCAATTTTAATAACAGAGACCTCAAGTGATAGCTCTGGTAGTTCTTTAAGAGAGTTCATCTCACAGCTATCACACTTTTTATTGTTGCCAAAGGTTAGTCTCATTTAGTTTGATGGAAGTGCTGTTGTTTTTCTTAAAATGTTAGCGCTCATATTTAAATTTGAATTTAAAATTATAAAACTGCCTCTATAACTGAGAGCTTATATGATAGCTTTGCAAGCCTACAAGTTTCAAGGGAAGTTCTTAGAGTATTAGAGAAGAAATATAAGTGTTAAGAGACAATCCAGCTCTAAATATGGGGGAGGAAGTAACCATTTTTACTATCAATAATAAGTTGATTACAGCACGTACCGATTTAGGAGGTGCACCTAATTAAGTACGTACTGCTTTAGGAGGTATTTTATGATTTTATGATTAAAATTAGGGTGCTCCTAATTAAGTACTAGCATTAATTAATGCTCCTAATTAAGTACTAGCATTTTAGGAGCTGCTCCTAATTAAGTACGTACCAATTTAAATTTAAAAATATGGAACTATAACAGTAGAAATTGATATCAATCTCTCAAGTTTGAAACCAGTTCTCAAAACTTTTTCCATATCCTTCTTAGAGGTAGACCTCCTATAGGATGCCCATATTTAATAGTAAGTTTTACAGAGGTAAATAATTGAAATCAATAAACTTATCTTTGAATATCATTTCTTAGATCTGTAAACAAGATGGAGTCAATGAATGATGCAATGAAAAGAGTGCAAGCACAAGAATTAATTCAAAGATTTAGAAGCAAGGATGGATTTGCATCGCTACCTGGTGCAGCAAGGTAATGAAATCAAAGTGGCTAATCTTGATTATGTAGTTGGTTTGTTCCTGCCAACGATGGAAGGTACTAAAATTTCATTTTTAAGAGCCATACTCTGCGAAGAGAAGAAAGCATTGAAAACTTAAGATGTAAAGTTTGCAGAGATCCCATACTATCCAGAAATCTCAGTGACTAACTTATATGATGATGCTATGAATGACCCAGAGGTTTCGCTGTACTTGCCTACAAAGAAGCAGTTGTCAAATAAACTACCTGAAAGAAACTATTTCTTTGGCATTCTTGCAACAATTAAAGGTGATTACTTGAAAGAAATTATTCAAGAATCTCATAAGAAAAGGTACAGCATCTCTTCAGAAGATAAGGACAAACAAGGGATCAAGATAAGTGAGAGCTGGCTATCAGAGCTGCAGAAGCACCCTTATATTTCAAGTAAGATTTGTAGCTTAACTCTTTAGAAAATCTGGTACTGGCATCTTTTTGATGAAGGAATAGAGCAAGCTTCACAGAGAGCGAAAGTCGCAGACGAAGTATGAAGTTAGCAAGAGACTTTATTCAAATATTTAGCCGCCAGAATCAATGAACATAGATGCTGGAGCTGGCAGCAAGAGAAGAAACCTTGGAGGAGGGAAGCAAGAAGTAGAAGAAAAGAAAGAGAAGCCTGCTCTCACGAAAGAGTTTTAAATGTGACTTCAATATTCATTAACTTAACTCTAAAACTTATTTATATACATTCACTCTCCCTTCTTTAGCACACTTTTATGCCAACTAATTATCAACTAACTTTCTAAGCTGAACTTTTTATAAAATCGACTGTATCAATAGGTAGGTCATGCATCAGGTGGTATAGCAGCAGTTTCTTATAATGACCTTTTAGTATACCCCAGTAGAATTCAATTCCATTAAACTATGGACTGTAAGGTACGTTGAACACTGGCGTTATTCTAAGTTGTTCATAACTCTTCCTTGTATCTTTTGTCTTATTAACTGAAAGATTATCAACAAACAGTATAATCTCTTATTCAGGGTACTTCTCTCTCAGCTGCTCTAAGAACTTAATATACTGCTCTGTCTTAATAGAGCGAGGATGAATAACATAAGTTTCTAAACCAGCATCCTCGCTAATACCTCCAAGAATTGCCATTGTTTATACCTTGACTTTCTAGTCATATACTTCTATGTTACTATGCCTCTTATACCAAGACTTCTAGATGAAAGTGTTGAAGGTAAACACAGCCTCGTCAGCATGAATAAACTTAATATTATTCTATTAGGCTCTCTGCATTTAATTATAAATATAATTTAAGTTGTTGTTGTAAAATGGCAGAGTGAAATCAATTACTCTCTTGATACGATTTACACCTTTATAAGAGATACCGTTTTCGTTTATAAATGTTTGCAACAGATTATGCAGAGATCTTCAACTCAGGGAACTGGCGGTGAAACATAATAGCTCGTTAGTCGAGAGAGAAGTGAGCCCAATACTTCAAAGTTTTTTCATTAATAAGATAGTCAATATGCTTCTAAAGAAACTTTGACTTCCTCTTAGGCTAAGAATTCAGCTATTGTTGCTTTAATTACACAGCTTTCAAGCAGTGAGAGCGAACAGTTGATGGACTACGCTTTAAGAGCATTGCAATAGACTTATAGTTCAGTACTGGTTTGACTTATTCACTATACATATCACATCCATAACGCAGTTTAAACACTAAATCTATATACTCTTTATCATAAATAGACCCCAAAAGCTTGCTATTTTTGTCTCGCATTTAATTAATAACCCCAACCCCTAACAAATTCCCTACAAATCAAAGCACTTATAAAACTAATTAAGGGGTTTTGGGGTTTTGAATATATGTTGACACTACTTACTCGTAGTTATAACATAGTTTCCATATTATCATAAAAAGATTAAACATATTATAAGTTCAGTTTTAAGCTTATTGACATAGCTGTTTATGATATTAATATTTTGCAAATGCTCCTCAAATCCATTTTTGCATATATAACCAAGTTCATTCATCTTGATTTAAGTTAATCCTTTGAATGCGGCTTCTCTTTGAGCATTTATGCTTTCTTAAAGTGCTGTAATTTGAGCAGTTTTGAATTGAGTCTGAATTTAATTAATTTGTTGCTAGAAACTGAAGTTATAATAGCCTTGGGTTTGTTGCCTAATTAAGAGAGACTTTAAAATAGAGCTTTTCTCTCTGGAATGTCTATTAAACTTCAGAGCTTAGTAAATTTCAGTAATTAATTTAAGATCATAACATAGGGTTTAGTTAGTTACCAGATACAAAAATATCAAAGAAATTTTTGTATCGTATGGAACCTGTCTATCTACTAATCTCATCTATCTGACTATCGATAAGCTCTCTTCTTCTTGGATTTAAGCTCAATAATGCAATAACAAATTTCATCAAAGTTTTTGAAGGATAAACTTTTTGAAATTGGGTCTTTAATAAATCTTGGCTATCAGATTACTGTAGCTAAACTGCTCTGTATTAGTCGATTAATTTCACTAAGTCCTCTAAAAATACATCGTTCTTCCCTTTAATTTTCATTATGAAATTGAAAATTATTCTTCCTATTTAGATTGAGATGTCTAGAATTCAGTCATCATTTCTACCTCTTGAATTCTTTTCCCTTAGAGGAGTTTTGTATTTTCTAAAAGATATTACATGGTATTTTTGGATCATATAAATTTTGGGATTATTAGGAAGTCAAATAATTCAATAAAATTTCTTCTCATAAAGTTATATCAAATTATATTTATAATAATTAGTGAATCAATAATTGGATTAAAATTAATAAAATAAACAGTTTATTTCCTTTAAATATTAGTTAAAATACAAATAAATAAGTTTTTGAGTTAAAGTTATTATTTCTTTTTAGGTTACGATGATAAATTTAGATTTTAACAAATTTTTTAGAAATAGCAAATATTTTTGGCCCACAATTATTAAGTTTGCTACACTTTAAGAAGAAAAATATTCTTAAATGAAAAGTTAGAATATATAAACCTCTGAATTTCTTTTCCTCATTTAGAATGCAATAAAGTTGGCAATATACTTTAGCTCAAGAGTACAATCTGTGCTAAATGAAGAAGCATATCTCTCTCTAAGGACTTTAATTTATCTCTCACTAAAATAAATCCAGTTTAATGAGGATCTAAGCTTTTAACTATTGGCAAGTACTCAGATGGATTCAAATATGTTTAGTCATTAGCTTTTGCAGCTTTAAATCGTTAAGAAGCATGAATAACTAGGATATTTCCGTCTTCATTAATATTTAATTCACAAAAGAATTTCTTTAAGTCAAGCTTCTTTTCGATGTTGTCTACAACTAGATCAATTTAGCTTTGATCAACTTATTGCTGCACTAGGTTTTAATTTTTCAAGGGAAATGCTCCCTTTCTATCTTAGTCATAAAAGTTTGATGATCCATGGTGTCTGCTTTTATATGGGCTTTCAATGACTGTCATATTTGTGTTTCTGGCTTTCTCAATAAGTGAGATGGATTCAGATTCCTCAATAATGTCGTTGTTATTTTGGTCAAAAGCTTTCATGATATTCTTTAAATCACTTAAGTTTAAGGTATCTGAGGGAATAAATTTTTTGGTGGATTCTTTTGGGTTCTTCAATAGTAACTACCCCATTGTGATAGACATCAGCTGCTCTAAAAGCGACATCTGGACTTACTTTTTCCCTGAGCATAGCATTATCTTACTTTCTAATTCAGTCCATAGTCTAATCTTCATTCTAATTGTTCCTGCTTTAGTGGGATTAGTGAAAGATTACATTTGTTTTGAAATCGATTGAGAGTTGGGGATATATTAATTTTGTTCCTCATTGAAAACTATCTAAAAATTTTTATCTGGTTACTGCGTCTCTTTTATCATTTTACTTAAATGCTGTCATATTTTCAGCTATAATTTCAGCCTTAAAATTAGGTAAGAGCTTTTTGAACAAAAAATTAATATAATGAAAGTTAGCTCTAGTAATGCTATTTAGACACTTCCTGCATTCTTAGAATCGGCCATTTTGTAGACATTTATAGGCTTCATTTTCTTTTTCTTAAACTCATTAATTACGAGCTGTATAAGCTCTTCACATCTTGTTCTTGGGGACAAAGTTTAAATCCTGGTATCAAAAGCCCAATTTTCTTCAGATTTATTGATAAAGCTTCTCCTTAATTGCAATAAGAAATTAAGACCTGGACCAAATCAGAAACTTTACTAAAACCATCCAAGTCAATATTTATGCTATTAAAGGCCTATTCTAAATCTGATGCACTTATAGAACCAAAGTTTCCAGAAAACATTTGGCTGAAATCTCTATCACTCAATTCATAACCCTCTCTAATTCCTTGAGCTTTGAAGAACTATAAAACAACTACAAAATCTAATTTATTAAAGTTCTTTATATCTTATTGCTTCTCAAGGTGGTAACTTCCCATTCTCTTTGAAATTTTTCCAGCTATAACAGAGAAGGTTTAAGCTACTGAAAGTCTTTAGTTCTTAGAAAATTTGCTGAAGAGAGATTCTAGTTACATAAAATCAACTTTTCTTGCATCAATCATAGAAGACTTGATTAAGAAATTTCTATCTTATAGTGGAATGGTTGGATAAGAAAGCTCAAGTGTTTTTAAAAGAGAACCAAGTTGTATAGCTCCATTGGTTTCCATTTATTTAAGTGATGCGAAAAAGCTTGTAAAATTTTAACAGTCATTCTCCATTTTTTTCAATAATTTGTTTTCTTCTATTGGTATCAGGATCTAAATTCTATTGTTATTAAGCTTAAGCAACTTAATTAACAGGGAGTTTATCTTAAACTTTTGGTACTTCCTGTTTTTAAGAAGAAAACATTCCAAAGAATTATTAGGTGCCTGGGCCATTATCCACTTCATCAAAGAAATTGTCTTGTCTTTAAGCTGGATTTCCAGATCTTGAATTTGTGAATGATGACTGATTTCTTTCTTAAATCTATTTGTTTAAGATTTAGCTTTGCTTCATTGTCTATTCCCCTTTTCCTAACTATCTTAAAACTCATCTTTATCAACAACCCCGTTTTTATCAATATCAAGATAGTTCATCAAAGCATGAATTTCCTTTTATCTAAAATCTGGTGAAAATCCTTCAAGAAACTTTTGAATCACTTAAATGTTAACTCTGGTACCATCATTAATGTCACAAGCATTAAACATTTCAAGGAAACTAATGTTTTTGTTTCTTAACTCTGAAATCAGTTTTAATAATGCTCTATGTTCAAAGGGATGATACAATGATCCATCAATGGATTTATGTTTTTCTCCAGAGACATTATATTCATCTAGTGAGTCATAGTATTCCTCATGAGTGATAGTCCCTCTATATCTTCATTTAGTATCATAACTAGTCTACTCATTTTTCCTCTACTAAACCAAAAACCAAATTTAGAAATCTAATCTTTTAAGACTCCAGCTTGAATAATTTACTTGTAGTCTGGATCACACACTCTGAAAAATCCTTCTGAAGTTTGATTCTATTCTTTTGCATTAACTATTAGGAGAACTCTTTCAAAGCTTGCTCTTCTGGCTCTCTTGAGACCTTCTTTGATTATAGGCAGCCTTAGAACTAGTTAATTCTTTCTGAAGTCTCTTGAGAGTCAGTATTTTTCTGAACCATGCCTAAAGTTTAACTATTTTATGAGTCATATTAATCATTGAATCAAAATTTACCTCTTTTTTATTTCCAGTTGAAGGTCTTGCTTAAGATTGAGATTTGGATTGCAATGACTGTAACTATTACAGTTACTATTCTAGTTTAGATTGTTAAGCAACTGCCTGCTTTATATCGACACTAACAGAGGAGATTTTATCACAAAATGCTTCAAAAATCTCATATGCCTTATCTGCTGAAAACTGTATATTGAAAATTAACATAAAATCAGAACAGTTTGAACATTTATGATATGTTTGAAATTGAAGTTACATCTCCCTCTAGTGTATCATTATCCTCTTGACAATCTGAATCATTCATTTTCATGAACATTTTAACCATATGTTTTGGCTAATAACTATGAACATTTTTCACTGAAAAAAGTCTGTCAATCATCACCAGCACTTCTTTGAGGTTTTAGCTGCCTCCTGCAAAACTATTACTTTACTATGAATATATTCTCTCTGAAGTTTACATTTATAATCAAGTTGTCTCTTATATTTTAAATTTATTTAGTTATATTTCAGACTTAACCTACCTAACTTAGGCTTTAAATCTTATATGATCTGATAGAATTTCAAGAAAATTTATTATTGCAATGAATTAATTATACAATTTTATCTTCATCATTTTGCATGTTATTATAGACTAAATATAATTTATATAAAACCAAATCTAGAGGAAATTTATAAATTTAAAAATACAATTTTGTATTCATCTTCTTCATCAGAATCATTATATCATGTTTTTCTTAAATCTCTTCAATTTCATTGTAATCATCCCGTCTTTCCATATTTTCTTTAAATACTATATGAAAATTTATAGTAATATAATTATAATTATTATTTTGCTAATTTATTCCATATCATCATCAATTTCATTGTCATCTTTAAATTCCCCATCAACCCCTTCACCTTCTAACTTGATATTCAAATTGGCTTCATTATTTCCTCTCTTCCTTTTTTGCTTCTTAGTTTTCATGAATGAATATGTTATAGTGTTGATATTGGCATCTTCAACTTAAATAATGGAATTTAGTCTCATCTCACAAAGTTTTTTCTTCTAATATTTCACGTTTTCATCTACAAATTCACTCTCTTCCAAGATTTTCTCATCTATATAAATTATTGATAAATAACTCTTTAACATCCTTACAATTATCTTCATTATAATTATATTTATTGTAAAAGTTAACATTTAAATTTGTTGGGGTAAAAATAGGATCTGAGAAATTAAAATAAAATTCTCCAAAATTATAATTAATATTAGATGAGCAATTCTTCTAATTTTATTTTGTATTCATTATTACAAAATTAATTTATAAATACCATAATTCTATGAGAATGCGCTTTCATCTAGGTTACTCTATTAAGCAAGTCTATCGATCCTCTTAATACCAATATTTAGCTCATCAAAGCTCTGATCCATGTATATTGACAATGTATAATTTGTAAGTTCACCCATGTTTTAGGTGCATGGAACAATCAGATATCTGACTGCTTGTAAACTTATACGGATTGATGCTTCCCTCGAGTTTTTAAGCAGAAACTTTTCTATAAACTTCGCCTAATCATATTTCAATAGCTGTTCTGCATCTTTTTAGATACGCATAAGTTATAAACATATCTTTGGCAGTTTTTAATTGCTACCATCTGATAAATTATTAATACAGTTTTAATTAAATACTTTAGATCAAAGAATATATTTATTAAGAATGCTTATTCTCATCTGTTAATGATCTTCCATCGGGCTAAGCAAGTGAAATAAATACATCAAATTCATTGAAATTTTGATTTTCAAATTCAAGCAAATACTAGGAATATTTTGCCCAATTTTTCAAACTAATCTAATCTTTATTTGGAAGTCCACCTGAAGTTTTTTCATTCCATTTTCAATAAAATCTAACTCCATTCCATTCATTTGGAAAATCATGAGTAATGTAAAGGTTGTAGAAGATAAATATAAATTAATATAAGATGTTTCTCCAGTTCTTATAGTTTATCATGAATGTCCCATCTACTGCTCCAAGTTCAAATCTTTCATCTGGTGGAAGTTAATATATAAAGTTGGTAAATATACTAATCTTTTATCTCTCGCTCATAGTTCTTAACTTCTTCTTAATGATCTCCCCATTTCCCTTTCCACTCATTTTCCCCCAAGAATTTCTTAATTTTAGAAGTTTATGAGTACCCATTTTAGTTTCGATTTGAAATACATCCAGCAAACTGTAAAAGTGGCCAGTAATTATTCCAGTTTTGAAATCTCGTAATATTTTCTACTGCTGAAATACTTTCCCCATATTTTAAGTGCTGCTATCTTATTTTGCAGAACAACCAAGCATACACTTTTGTCTCTTTTGCTATAGTAAGAATTTACAAAATTTAACCTTATCTCCAACTTTTTCATGAGGGAACCCATTATCATGATCTTGTATTTATACTTTTTAAGAAGCCAACCTTGTTAGTTCGCAAAGCCCATCATCGATAAAACCTGATATCAACGCCTCATAGCATCCATGAAGTTTTGCATAAGCTTTCTCAATTAATGGAACCCAAAATTCATTCGAATCTGAACATTTTCCAAAGACCAAAATGGTATATTCTTCCATTTTTGGATCTTAAAAGCAAGGTAATCTATCATCAATTATTACATATCTCCATTTAAAATCTTTAAAGAATCTAAATACGTAGAGACCCTTCTTTCTGTAATTTTGAAATATAAATATTATTGATAAATACAAACTTTAGGTAATTTATATTTTTGCTTTGAATAACAGCTACACCAACTTCGTGCGGTTAGAATTTTTCTGATGTATTAAGTTGAAGTTCTTTACTCAAAGGGTTTAGAGGTTAGTGCTATTGCTGTTAAAGATGTTGAAGAAGGTGTTAGTAGTTTTTGTATTGGACGTATTGATGCTGGTTATTGTTTTTAGTCATTAAGTACGAGTTGAAAAGCTGATGTCTAAAAGTGGAAAAATTCCATGTAACGTTTGCCATATTTGAATAATAATATTTCGGCTTATAATTAAAAATTAATATTTAAATCTAATATTGTAATATTTATATCAATCTAAGGCTTTCATTATATAATATTAATTAACCAAATATTGGTGGATAAACACCTTTAGAAAATTTGTGAATTAAACTTGAGTCCATTCTAATTTATGCTGGGTCTTTGATATTTCCTGGAATCCCTATTAAAAACCTATCTCTAGTAGCAAGAACTGAAAGTGCTCCAATGAATCAACAATTTCCAAGCTTACCCTAAATCACATCATTGGCTCCTGCTCCTTTTATTATAAAATGACATCCTTCTTCTGAAATATCTTCACATCTAGTAAACTCGACCTATTCTAGATACACTGTATCTTTTTACCCTATGAGGTATTCTAGTACTGATCCAGAGCGATTAAAATAAAATTAGTCTATATTATTTGATACATTGCAAATCCTTTTCCCTCTATATCTTCATTATCTTTTGGTCTAAAATCTGGATCTATAAATATACTTGAGTTTTCTTCAGAATTAAAAAGTTTTTCAGCCATGACCAAAGCTGCCTTTTCACTGTTAAGAATGGTTGTTTTCCCTTGAATGTAATAATCTACTTTTGGAATGATTGTATAAGTTAATAGTCCTTAGCATAGCTTTTCACCACTAAATATAGTTTAATTAATTGATTTGGAGTTATTTCTATTAATAGATAAAAGATGAGTTGTTATTGTCTAGAGTTAAGCTTCTTGCTAGGCCAGATATAAATTTGAAATAAATAAGATTAAAAGGGGATTTAAAATCTTTAACAGAATTCATTAAACTAAATCAAGCTGGACCTTCCATTTTAAGATTCACTATCTATCGCACCTTCCATCAGTCTATAATATTTCAAAAGCAAAGTTCAAACTTACAGTAGCTACTCCTTGAATGACTTTACGTCTAAATGATTTGCCAAGATTTCTTTTAATTATTTGAATGAAATAGTTTACTTCTTGCTATTAAGAAATAGTTATGTGATTTCTTATTTAAATCTGCCTGACTTGTCTTGACTGAATGTCTCTTTAAATTTCTAAAATAATTCTTTTGATCTTACTCATGATATTTTAAAAATTCTCCTCTTCATTTAATTAGTAGTCCTTCATAAACGTGTCCCTTCTGAATTTATTGTCCAAATCTAGTTTAGAAGAAACTTCTAAATTTAATAGCTTTGAAGGGCTAAGTTTGAAATTGGTTTATCAAATTTAAAACACTTTCACAGCATTTTAGTTATTGATCAGAATTTTTTTGTGTATAGGTATCATCGATTCTTTAGTGGGAAGTTTTTTCATAGATTATATGAAATCTTCTACATTAATTAGCATGGAATCTTAAGGAAGTTTAGAAAAAAATACTGCAATTATATAATTTTATGAGTTTAAGAAGCAAATAACGTAAATTTAATCTTCATTTAATTCATTAAGAGGACTCTCATGATAATTACTCTATAATTTTAGAATTAATCGACACTAATGTTCACAGATTCTTTCAATTCTTAGTTTTAAATATATCATAATTAGCATCATGATAATTCTTGAATTTGTTTATGTGTGCTTAGAATATCATATATGCCTTCCATATAAGATTCTGTTCAGTAAGTTTTTCAAAGTTGGCGACAGAGTACAAATAAATAAAAATAATTGTTATTTAATTTAAATTTTATAATCACACATTTGA
The DNA here is from genome assembly GCA_000711775.1 of Oxytricha trifallax. NCBI lineage: Eukaryota > Ciliophora > Spirotrichea > Sporadotrichida > Oxytrichidae > Oxytricha > Oxytricha trifallax. The sequence continues at coordinate 30,675 of ARYC01003972.1, forward strand.
AGAATGAGTAAGTCATCTCTTAGTAAGTCAATCTTTTTAATATCCGTCACTTACTTTGATTTTTAAGAAAGGTCACGTTATTTTACTTATATATCAGGAGATTTATTATCCCTTTTAAATTCAACAATTCGGAGGGTTAGAATTATATCATTATTTTTAGGATATATGAAACTAATTATAAAAGAAATATTAACAGTAATATTATAAAGTAATAATATACTCTAATTATTAAATGGTTCAAAACAATATTGAATTTGTAAAATTAATTATAAATAAAATTATAATAATTCAAAATCTTGGCAGTTAAAGTTGTCCAATTTAAACGATCTTGGACTCATTCGATAGAGAATTCAAAATTAGCTGGACTTTACTATTGGCGGTAGTATTTTATCTCATCGAGAGAGTGAGATAACTTCACTTTAATTTGAGGGCAGAATTTAATGAATTTAGAGATGTTTAATTAAAGTGAAGTTATCTCCTTCCAGGGATGCGATAAAATAGTACCACCAATAGTAAAGTCCAGCTAATTTTGAATTCTCTATCGAATGAGCCCAAGACGTTTAAATTGGACAACTTTAATTGCCAAGATTTTGAATTATTTTAATTTTATTTATATTTAATTTTTCAAATTCAAATGTATTTCTAAAATAATATTTTATTAAATAATTTGTAAAAAATATATTCCTACATAATTTAAAGATATTAAATTTTCACAAAAAAAAGACCCCATAACAAGAAATTATAACTGATAATAGTTTTTAAAGTTAATAAAATAGGCAGTTAAACCTTTTTAAATGATTCCTTAAGAATCTATATTTAAATTTTAATTTATCTTTTAGGCAAATGTATAATATACCCCAAACATTTTCTTATTGAGTAATCTAAACTTTCTTTCTAATAAGTTCTTCTTCACTTTCTATTTGATTAGGTAAATTATTCCTGAACTAATCTATTTTTACAAAATATCAAGTACCCCTCCTCTTTGACTTATTATGCGGTTTCTATAATATTACTTACTAATTTTTCAACACTTTGCTATTATAAATAGAATTTGATAGTTATAAATCTACTAAGTTCTTTATGAAAGTATTTCTTGAAGGCTGAAGTTTATTCGCCTCAAAATATTAATAAGTTGTAATGTGAGATTATAGCTTAGCTTCCTAATCAATCATTATCCCATATATTTATACTCTACATTAAAGTCATACTAATAGATATTTGGTCAAATTATAGAAAGAAATTTAATACCTCCTGAACAGCTATTAAGCCAGATCTATGTTCATCTATTCTTATTAAATTCTAAATTATATTAATTTCTAATATTTTAATTGAGATTAAAACCTAATTTAATATATATTCATCTATAATATTGATTATAGAAGTACAAGTTTCTTCAAATTCTTTTTCATTTTTAGGTTTGTTTTATTATAGCTTCTATTTAATCTCCTCTACATTTATGCTCCCAGAATTACTTAATATTAGACTTCCAAACAATTTCTTAAGATTAATTTAACTATCAAAAGCCCTTATTTTTCTCTTTAAGATATCTTGCTAATCGCTCTCTTTTTATGACATACTTTATGCTTTACTCTATTAAGTATAAACAACCTTATTATTTCTAGCGTGTTCGATGATTTGAATAAAATTCTTCTCTTCAATAGAGTTTTTGTTCTGAATGTCAAAAGCTTAGAGTATTATCTTGAGCTCAATGTAACTAAACTGATCATGTGATTGAATTTCTTAATTGCTTACATCAACTCATTTGAAGATACCATGCTTCTGCAATTAATGTCTGTTGAGCTATAAACTACACTTAACGTCATCCTTTATCTAAGCATTTCGTTGTCTAATTTACGAATTAAATCTAATTAGTCCTAGCTCAAAAGAATCACTAATGTTTTTGACATAGCTTAAGTAGAAGATTATTAATGCTTTTGTCTAGTTATAGACTCAGAATTTGGTATGAAATTTGTTCCTAGAATAAGAGTATTATTCTTGTTAATTTATTAGATTTTAAGATGTTTTAAGATTAAGAGCTTTTCTTAATTATTAAAGGTCCTGCTCCTATATTCCAACGAGAATCTTCATAAATAAAAATAAAATGATTTAAATGCACTTTCTAGTTGTAAAATTGGAACTTATCCATAATTTTGGGTGTCAGTCATTCAAAAAATGCTAAGTATTTTTATGCCTTCTTACAGGAATGCTAGCTTATTTTATTTATAATTTGCTCTTGAATAAATCTCGGAGAGTTTTCTAGGTTTAGATAATTTTGTTAAGACTTTAGTTGTTACTCTAAGTTTGGCATGTCTTCTAAAATAGCTGTTACAACCTCATTAAAATCAACAAATCCATCAAAATCTACATTCAGTGATGTAAAAGCTTCTTCAATAATTTTATCAGAAAAATCTTTTCCCAGTTTTCTGCTAAATATCTTTTGAAATTACATATCGCTACACGTCTTCACATTTGAAGTAATACAAATATAATAAATATTATATTCTTATAAAATTATTTGTACAAAACTTAAGTTTCTGTCAATTGCCCCTTCTAATATCTTCCTTTACTATAGTTTTACAAACAAAACTAATCAATTTTGTCTTTTATTCTATTAAAAACTTGCTTTGCTATATTCGATTCATTTTATGCGTTTTTAAAGTTTATATGCCCATTATTTTCAATAGATTTTTAACCAATTACATTAATAGCTTGTCTTATGATTCCCTAGAGTCTATTACCAATATTATTTTAATTCTAATTTCTTTTATTCAATTTTCTTTTATTTAATAATACTTCACTTTATGGAGCAGACAAGATATTTCTCGACTTTGTCTGGCAAATTTAAGCTTTATGATTAGCATTATATAAAATTTCAGCTTTGCTAAGTATTTTTAAGAAATCTTCTTCGTTTATCGTACCTTTTTTTTAATATCAAGATAATTAATAATTGCATAGAATTCTTTCTATTTGAAATTTGGAGAGATGCTTTCAATAAAATGCTACAATTCTAAGATTTAAATAAGTCGCTCATCCTAATTATTGCAAGCATTGAACATTTCTTAATAGTAAATGTCTTTGTTTCTTAACTCTGAAATCAGTTTATATAATGCTCTATGTTCAAAGGGATGATACAATGATCCATCAATGGATTTATGTTTTTCTCCAGAGACATTATATTCCTCTAGTGCGTTAAAGTATTCCTCATGAGTGATAGTTCCCTCCATATCTTCATTTAGTATCATAACTAGTCTACTCATTTGTCCTCTTGAAAATTTTAACTGATACTTTTCTATGCCTTATTTGAATTGATTAACTGTGATTGACTATAGTCCTTTAATATCACAAATTATAAAGAACGCTTCAGGTGTGATTCTCTTTCTTATTAATTATTTCATGAAATCAATCAACACTAGCTCTTCTGGGGAGCATTGCTTTACCTGCCTCTCATAGTATTTTTATTTCATTCTCCTCAAGCTGTCCCTTAGCCTCTTTTATGTTAAAACCATTCTAACCCATGCTTATATTCTTATAACTTAAATCACTACATCTTCCATTTTGTTTAGATCACATTTTTCTAATACATCACTATTTTTAAGCGCTTGTAGTTAACTTTTAAGTGTCTGATTTCTAATTAGAATTTAGCTCTATTTTTAAGCTTATTAGACTATTTGTTCGAAAGCTTAAAAAGCTTTGTCAGATGAGTTCTTTACAAGTAAAAGTCAACATGACGAAAAGAAATAATTTATAATAAAACCAAAAATAATTCATTTTACATCATTCATAATGAATTTTGACCAAAAAAGCTTAAAAAATATTACTCATATTCTCAAAAAAAAATTCTGATTAATTCTAGAAAACTTAAAAATTTAGTACTATAAAAAGAATCTATAATTAAAATAATATCTAATTTTCACTTAAGATTAATTTAAAATTACCCTTTTTATTAGTAAATAAAATTATAAAATATCGTAATTTCTAACAAATTATAAATTTCTAGTTTAACTCTGATATAACCATTAAAACGTAATAAATAACAATAAAAGCTTACTTTTTCTATATCCATGCATTTTTGAATATTTTGTATGATTGTACTAATAGTGCATAAATATCAAATTTGGAATGAAAATGTAATAAGAAATAAATTGATATTAATTAAATGAGTTCACTGCAAAGTATTAATTATTCAGACTGTGGGGTTAGAGGTAAGAAGCGCAAATGATAAAGCGATGAGCCCGATTTATTAGCCCAGGAATTCTCGCACAAGAGGAGACAGCTAGACAGTGTGGATCTAGTAGATTACCTTAAGGGAAAGAAGATGATTGCAATAAAGAAGGGGCGACCCCAGCAGAAGACACTCACCAGTAAGCATCTGACTATGAGAGACTCTAGTGAATCCCTCTAACAGCTGATAGTTTTTCTACGGCACTCATCTCTGACTTCCCCTTTGCGGATCTGGCACAGTCACAAGGATATTGCATTGCGTCTTGGCATCAGGGTCTCGACTATTTCGATGATCCTCAGGCGTTGGCGAATGAACGGATTCAACATTATACGCAGACGCGCAAACTGCGCTCGCAACCGCAAGCAGATACTAGCATAGTGGTAGATTAAACAGGTCTGCTCCGTGGATTCCTTGCAGGCAATGGCTGGCCTCTCACTAGCTCGGAGGGCCGAGATGATAAGGGTCAAGTATGGGCTGCCATCACTTACAGCTCCAGCGCTTCAGAGAATCTATAAGGGAAATGGGATACGTTTTGCCAAACCTTAGCATCAGTATAGTGCTAAAGTCCGGGGTCTATGCAAGATCAAGGCGGCTCAGGAAGAAAAGGCTCGCGAGCTTGGCCAGCTAATTTAGACGGGGAAGCACGTGATTAACATTGATGAAACCACAGTCCATCGCTGGCAGACTCCCGTGAGAGTTTGGTGCAAGACAGGAGTCGCTATCACGATCCCGAGTACCAGGGGACGCTCATTCACAATCGTAGCTGCTATTAGTAGCCGCGTAGGCCTAATCGCATATAGTATCTTCACAGGAGGGCTCAACGGCGAACGCTTCAGGGGTTTTCTTGAGGACGTCAAGAAACGCGTACGCGACACTGCTTACTGTGTCATGGATAACCTATCCGCCCACCACAGCAAGATTGCACGAGAGGCCTTCAGCGCCTCGCTAGTACCCTTTTTCTTACCGCCCTATAGTTGCGCCATGAACTCTATAGAGCGACTCTGGGCAGTCGTTAAACGGGAATGGAGAAAACGAGTCATTCGCTTCAGCGATCACCAGCCCTCAGATGAATTGTTCCGCCAAACGATATAGGAGATCCTGGATGCTCTAGACCAACATACTGTGCGCAACATCTGTTCCTCAAACTTCACAGCTCTGGTAAGTGCGTTGCAGGGCAACGTCGTGTGATCAAAACTGCATCTTCGATGGAGTCGCATAATGCGAAGACTGGTTGGCTTTGCTTGCCCTTTGCTGCTCTTTTAATCAAATGTTTAAGGAAGCAAATGGTACTTAAGATGGGGACTCTTCTATAGGATACTGTCAGAATGGTCAAGGGCGGCCAGCTTACTTTCCAGCCTGTCCTTCTATACGCTGAGCTTCTGCTTCTTGGCTGCCCTCTTCCCTTCTCTTACCAAAGTCAAACTGGTTCGGCTTTGAGTATTCTTGGAGTTGGGCAAATTCTTGAGGAATCCGGTTGGCAACTCTATCGACCTGATATTCTTCATCGCATTGGGTTTGAAGGGAGGCAAGTAACTCTTATCGAAAATCTCATCGCGGACTATACGTTGACAGTACGCTTACGAGCCAGGCCTTATCTGGTTGACTGCTCTCTGAGATCCTCAGGGGCTTCTTCATCTTCTCAGCGATGTCCGTAACCTTCTCGAGGAGCGTATGTTTCGGCGGAGGCCTCACGCAGGGCAGCAATCTGATTTCTTTGTACAAGGGACACCACACCTCTCCGCTGATGACTTGGAGGAGATAGTCCTGGGTGACGATGGAAGACTTGATCCTTGGTAGGAAGTACCCGTTCCTTAGGGTCGACTCGTAGAGCTCCTGCTTGGAGTTGATATAGCGGGATAGTTACTCCAGGGAAACCTTATTCGGTTCACTCATGCCTATTCGTGATATTTAATTATTACTGCTGGCGCTAATGATTGATTACGCTTTATCTCCTCTCGCAGCCGCTCAAATTTTACTAGAGCTAGATCGTTGAAATGCCAGTTTTCGTGCGTGTCTACTGTTAGAATTTACGCTGGCATTGGCTGGTCTCCAGGCGTGATAATTAGCACTCTTGTTAGCCAAACATTCTTCCTGCAATTCCCAGAGCACTCCTTGAACGACCCCATGTCGAAAGCGCCATTGCAGATATTCAAGTATTTAGGGAGCGGCCACTTGATTTCGCATTATCTCCTCGTGGGCCTAAGCATTTTTAATCAAATTACTCTCGAATGAAAGCGAAATCGTGAAAGAATGTACTTTAGGTAAATGCGCTGAGTATTAACGAGTATAGAGCAAGTAATCGTAGAAATCATTATTAGAGGGAATTAAACTTAAGAAAGGTACTCAATAGTCTACCAAGGCGGTGTCGACCTGCTTCGAAGCCCGATGCTTCTTCCTCATCGTCATATGCCTAGTCTTGGGTTTCTTGTTACGCTTCGTATTCACAATCCTACCCTTAGTAGAGATTTTATCACCCTTCATCAAGCTTTACAGTAATGCCAACTGCTTCTACTTCTCCTCGGGGCTGTACGTGTCAGCCTCCAGCACCCAAAGCTGCAGTTCATATATGCTCTTGAGAAATGCTTCAACGTTCCAGTATGAGGCACATTTTTCGACTCCTGAGTAGAGAATGCCGGTTCGAGCACTGTCGAAGAGAGCGATGCCCTGAGAGCATTTCTTAAGCGTGACAGCGTGTGTAAAAGTGAGCCCAATGCCTTAGTGCCTGTAGATCATAATGAATACCGAACTGCTGGATTAGCCAAGTTGACTGAGCAATTCTCTGCAGTAAGGGTTTTGCTGGGAATACTGCCACTCGTAAATCTTTGCAGGGGAGTAGAGATTGTGATTTGAATCGGCCACGACGTCGTTCATCTACTTGAGCGATACCCCGTTGAATTGCTAGAAGGTGAGAGCCCCCTGGTGAGTTCTATGCATTCTCCTGCGCATGAATCGAATGACCTGCTCGCGCGATGTGAAGCAGCGATAGCCCACAGCGTAGTTAACAGCGTGAACCACGCAGTCCATGTAATGCTGCGGCTTAGCCCCCTCGAACCACATGCTATTAAATCTCAATTTGCTGGGCTCGAATACCTAGTGTTAATATCTCTTCGAGTAGTACCATCCCGTGCCAAAGTCGGCCTCCGATAACGGCTGCAATAGTTGTTTGAGATCAGCAGCAGATTCACTGGCGCCTGCGAAATTACCTCTGCCCTTTACTATCTTAGGTTGAGTCACCTAGATTTTATTGAGCTTAATGAAATCGTGAATGGGCCCAAGGTCATCGTCAGAGAATTTTTGAGCCAAATAGAAGTAATCAGCGAGGACGATGCGGTTGGAGTCATGGTACCTGAGCTTGAATTGAATTGACTTGCCTCGCATAGGGTCGATCGAGTATTCGTGGTGTATGACTGAATACTTCTTTTTCAGCGAAAGGGTACTAGAGCACGTGAGTCCCCTAGACCTCTCAGGAGGTGCTTTATTACGATCTCTGCCTGAATTGACAACGAAATCTCCATCCTCGTCATTAACATCATTATCCCTTTACCCTAAGCATTATCCTTGACTGCCTTTGCGTTTCTTAGGAATTAAGTTGAATGAGCTTGATTTCTCCTACATGGATGACCTTTGATCCTATATGATCTTGGGATTGTGATCAATGCTTGATCCGGAGCTTGAACTTTTGACGGAGCTCGAACTACTATCTGAGCTTGAGCTTGAATCTGAATCTAATCGATCATTGAGATTATGCTAAGCGCTTCGAGCATTGGGCTCTATTGATTAATTGGGAGGAGGGCAAATATTATTTGGAATATCCTCAGCAGAGAGCTAATTCTTGTCGTCAGCTGATGAATCTGAGTCTTCGCTTTAACTATCGATTTGCGATGGGCTGTTATTTTCTGCAGCAGGTTCCTTTTAGCTGGCTTTTGCAGGTGAGGGTGGATCTTCGCATGGTGAGCGGGAGCCCTTGCTATCGTCCTCTAATATCAATTGATCTTGGTTCATCGAAATCAAAATTTAATAAGACCCTCGAGTAGCCCTCCTTAAAACCTCAGCTATAGCCCGTAGTTTAAATATTAGAATGATGGGTCCCGCGACAGTGGTACCTTGTTATTAGGCAACGGTGGGCGCTATCGACTTCTATTGGCCCCAGCATAAAGCTAAGGTATGCTGTGAGTTAGCTTGGCCGCTAAAGCCTTCCACGATTTTTGCGATTTCGACTTTGCGCATTTTTTATTCCCAATCCGTATCTTTACATTTCCACTCCCCCTATATAAGATATTTCACGATTCTGTAAGAGTTGCGAGAGTACCATCGTTTGAGTAATTTATTGTCCAAAGTCACGGATCTTGCAATGACAAGGCCCGTCGCAAAAATTTGGCAGAGTAACGGCAGGGCAGGCAGCTATTATAAGTTGTGGGACGATGATACAAAGCTATGAGCCCCTCCAAGCAACAGCATCCCAAGTGAGGTATCCGCAAATCAATTCAAGCGCCCACAGTCTCTCAAATAGCACAAGCGTAATATCACTAACCACCACCAACGGCATTCACCCACCATCAGACACCAACCAGAGCTAACAATTGGACTTGATTTATCTTCGCATAGGCCATTGATCAAGTGCTAACAATAAGGATACGAACAGCCCATGCAACATGTGACAAATCCCTTTGCGAATTAAGCAGCATATTTAATTTGTATTTTATATTTACTATTAATTAATCTCTTATTCCAAATTTGATATTTATACACTATAAGAATAGTTATCACCATCAATTGAATTTATCTCAAATTATTACTGGAATGTCTTCATAACATCTATGGCTTGTAGTTGTAAGCTCTCTTAGCTTGAGATACTTTATCTATGAATTTCAACAAATAATTAGATTAAGCAAGTTAGCGCTGATTTTCATTTTTAAATTATAAAATTTCAAAGATTAAAAATAATTTAAAATTAATTAAATAAAATCAATTTATTTTTAGAATTTCATTGTTATTTCCTTATATCAGATATTATTAACAGAATTGTTCTAATACGTTTTAATTGTTGGGAAATTAATTTCATATAATCGTTTTTCGATATATATATTTTTTTATAAAAGCTGATACTAATCTATCTAAGATTATTATAATATTTTTATTATCTTAAAATTAAAACATTTAATTTAAAAAAGGATTACTAATATTAATAATATTATTCAATCTATTTAAATGAATCAATGCATTTTATCTTACATCCTATAAATTTAGTCTTATCAAATTTGATAACTCTTTGAGATAGTCATGCTGTTCTATAAATGAATTATAGAATTTTTATGCAAATTTAATTGGGGAACGACACTAATTAAAACATAATAATTTATTGTAATATTAGTAGTGTAAGACAAAAGCAAACCATTAATCATTTTCAGTGTTTCTATTATTCATTAACGACTTCAATATATACAACTCTTAGAGTACCCTTTCCTTCTACACAGAGGATTTCTTTGCCGGTTTCCTTGTCAATTTTGGTGATAGTAGTTCTAAAATACACATCTTTCTTTGTACTATTCCACCCAGTAACTCCCACCTTGCCTGTGACCAACTCATCCCTTAATACAGGCCTCTTAAAGCCAACTTCCTAGTGCATGTAGATTCCTTTTGGGAAAATAAGCCTGAAGATGCTTGTGAACATTGCTGAAGTGAAGATTCCATAGACTATCAATGATCTGTAGAAAGTTTGAGAGTTTTCACTTAGGTTTTTATGAGCATACTTGTCTTGGATAGCCTCCGAGAAATACTTAAGGTCTTAATCAGTAAAAGTGCGTTGTTAAATTGCATAGTCTCTTACTTCAACTTTTAAGTAATTAATATCAGCAGTGCCTGCAGGTTCATAAAGTTAAGCAGCAAAAGTTCTGCAAGATAAAGTAGAGGGCAAAATTTATTAGGTAGTATAAGAGTTAACAAGTTACTTAAATCCTCCTGACTTGTGCAATGATGAGATCATGATGAGAGAGCTTTTAATTTATTAATTATAATAATTAAAGATAAGCTTAATTTATAGTAAAATTAATCAATAAAAAATGGAGAATTTAAGTTCTGATATAAACCGAAATAATCACAACGGAATTCATAGTAACTTGAATTAAGATTTGCAATATGGCTTGAATTTGAATTAAAGTAGCATGTTTGATAATAAAACAACAGAATCTTCTCATCGAAAAGTAAAATATTCCATTCGATAAAATCTTTATTTTAGGATGGTATTGATCCTTTATCAAGGAATAATTAAGTTGCACTAATTGCTAGAAATGCTAAGTCATTCGATAAATATATGAAGCAGAAAAATCGAACATTTATAAATAGTAGCTCGAATTAAATAAGCAAAATTTAAACATGGTAACAAATTGTTAGCAGAAACTATCATTAGAACTTAAATAATGGAGACTATACGACTGGAAATATAATTAATCAATAAACTGCTCTTCAAAGTATGCTAGAAAACCAAAGAAAAGCTGTTGACTCAAGATAATAATCCCCTGATTAAAACTCGAATAGAAAAGTAGTTTTATAACAAAATGGGCACCTTAACCACAAAGCTACGTTCGACTCTAGATATGATATAACTAGAGTTTATAACACTGAGATTTAAAGTGATCCATTTATTGTAAAAAATTAACAAAACATTAGGCCTTTATCAGTGTAAAGAATACTCAAATAAAGAATGATGGTTCATAAGCTTAGAATTAAATTGTCTCTTATAAGTAAAATTAGATAGTCCCTGCTTAATAACTTACATAAATTGTAATTGTAAAGCCTAAGCAATAAGTAGAGCTTGCTAAGTTTTCTACTAAAACCATAAAACTAACTAAACATTTACAAAACCTAAACTTCTAATTAAACCAGCAAAATTCAAAACATTAATACACTCTTTGATTAATAATTCAGATATAATGCTTTTGTAAATCAATAACTTTAAGAAACGGAAGATAAATTTAGTCCAAGATTCTCAGATAATGGGCTATTGAGTAATAACATGTAAAATTCAGGTAACAAAAAAGCACCTGAAAGTTTCTGGATTAGATATGTTCAGAAAAACTAAATATTTAAGGAGGTTAGATGGGATCTATTTGAAGAAGGTGTTGCGGAGTATGTCGAAGGTTTCCTGGTTATAAATTCATAAGTTATAAAGAAAATAAATTGAGTCAGATTCATGTAAGAGCTAAAGAGCTTGGTACCGGATAATGAATCATTAGTGAGAAATGAAAGCGCTGAAATAGTATACATACCATAATAAAGTGAGGTAGAAAATTATACTGGCTCAGTTGTTCGGTTTGACTCTTTGATTTAATTCAGCTTGTAATTACCTCTAGATGGCCATCTACTTAAAATAATTGAAGAGACCGCTAATTTAAAAGAAGATTACAGGGAAGGGAGGCTTAGTTCTGGACCAAGTTCTCCCAAATCAGGTATTTTGTATTCGAGTAAACCTAGTCATGGTGGAGGGAATAATCAAAACTAATATAGTGAGGCTTTTAAAGTAGAGAGTGACATGAAAAATGGAACAATTTGATACTATTGTGGATCTACGTATAGAGGAGAGTTACAAAAGGGCAGAAAACATGGTAAAGGGACTCTAGAACTTTGTAATGGAAATACTTATGAAGGTTAATTTTAAAATGGAAGGAGGAGGGCTATGGTATTTATATTTGGTAGGCAGATTAAAATGTGCTTATAAGGGAGAATGGAAAAATGACTGCAGAGATGGGTATGGAGAAATTTAATGGAATAATGGATCAAGATTTAAGGGTAATGGGTAAATGGTAGGTTTTAAAGTGGCATATTCGTTTGGCCTTATGTCTCTGAAAACTATGAAGAATTCAATATATAAACCCCTGAACGTGATGGACGGGGTATATTAACATTAAGTAAATCTTATGAAGATCGATTATTTAATTGCTAGTGTCTTTTTATCAATTAGATGATGAAGTTAAAAGTGTACAATTGAAATAATCCTAACTAAATGGATATGGAATGAGAAAAACAACTAATGGAGAAATAAATAATGGACATTGGATTGATGGGAAATTAGAAGTTGGTGGTGAATACGAATCCTCATCAGGGAAGTTTAAGGGACGATTTATAAAGAATAATGAAAATGAGCACGGATTGAAAACTTTTTCAGATGGTTCTATGTTCATAGGAAATTGGAAAGATGGTTTACCAGAAGGGAAAGGAGAAATGTAATGGCCGAGCGGAGATATTAAGGTCAAGATTATGTAGTGATAAGTAGATGATAAATTTAATTAAAATACAGTTGATATGAGTTTGATTTAAAGTCTATTGAGAATGCTAATTTTCCTCTTCATCTTCACTATCATAATCATTAACATACTACTTTGCTTTTGTTGATTTCTAGCAAGATATTTCACACTCATTCCTACTGTCAATAGCTTGAACTTTTACTGGTTTTTGTGTGTTTTTGCTGTAAACTTGGCCACTTCTCGATTTTAGACTGCTATATCAGAGATGCTGCCTGGAACCTGAACTCCATTTTATTAACAGAAATTTAATAAAATTAGAGATGTTTAATAAATTAAAATTAACAAATTAAAACTTTTGAAATTTGCTACTAATAGTTTTAATTTAATAAGAATTCTTAATTAGGATGTCTAAATTAATTTTAGGCATATTTTCATTAATTAAGACTGAGTTAATTTTAATTTATTAAACATCTCTAATTTTATTAAATTTCTGTTAATAAAATGGAGTTCAGGTTCCAGGCAGCATCTCTGATATAGCAGTCTAAAATCGAGAAGTGGCCAAGTTTACAGCAAAAACACACAAAAACCAGATAAAAGTTCAAGCTATTGACAGTAGGAATGAGTGTGAAATATCTTGCTAGAAATCAACAAAAGCAAAGTAGTATGTTAATGATTATGATAGTGAAGATGAAGAGGAAAATTAGCATTCTCAATAGACTTTAAATCAAACTCATATCAACTGTATTTTAATTAAATTTATCATCTACTTATCACTACATAATCTTGACCTTAATAATAAAGACTTTAATAACGGTTTTAGACATGGAAGAGGAATTTTGAAATACGGGAATGGAAACTTAAAGAATTTAGTTTGATACTTAAATCGTATATGAAGGAGAATGGCAGGATGATAAACAGAATGGCATGGGTAGATTAACTCTTCCCAAAAAGAATAATAAAAGTCCGTATCCAAATGAATATGTAAGAGGATTTAAAGATAACAAATTCCATAGCAAGGGAAAAATTATAAATGAGCAAGGTGTCATATATGAAGCCTAATGAAGGACAGAATTAATTTTCCAAAAACCTGCTTTAATAAGAGTATGTTGGGGAATTCCACAATAATTAAATGCATGGCTATGGTAAAATTATTTTGGAAGATGGATCATCTTGTGAAGGTGAATAGATTAACGGTTAGAAATAAGGGAAATGTGTTGAGAAAAGTAGTCAAAAGTAAGCTACTGCTAAAGTTTACAAGGGACTCTTTGAAAATAATAAGCGTATAGGACCTGATTGGATTAGTTTGCAAGAGCAGTACAAAAATAACTCCAATAACTTCACTTATATTCATAGAACTATCAATAATTATTGATTCATATCTTATTAAAAATTATTAATTACAATTTCAACAAACTGAGTCAAGAAAAGGTAATTAAATTTGTTAAAATCATATTTTCTTTAAATCTCTTAGTTCTTGACTAATGTTATATCTCTGTCTCTATAAAAATTAATATTTTAAAGTTATTTATTATCCTATATATACTCCTCACTTTGAGTTAAAGTGGTAGATTTAAGTTGCTCAAACATATTTTGAGATTTCTTTGGCTTAAGCATAGCAACATGCTAAGTTATTTCATTTGCCATTGCATAGTACTGATTGTTTTTTAAATCTTTCTATATTCAATGTTTTATTAAACATCTCATTAAAACTTACAATACTTATCCATTATGCATCCAAAAGCTCAACATCTTATTAAACAATGTTTTCGTTTAAGGCTTGCATCAAGCATACAAAGTATTACAAAAAAAGAATAAATAAAATGAGTATTTGATTTATACAAGTCTCCCTACTAGAATCTAAAATTAAGAACTTCCCTAAATCCTAGTATCCCATGATATTCTGGTTAAATTCCAGTTTCCTCAAATACTTCCCTTTTCGAGGATATTTCAATTGTCTCTACAGGATCTACTAAACCCCCAGGAAATTTCCACGTTTTATCATAACCAGGTAAATTCTCTAGGATAAACAATATCTTATCTTTGTTTTAGTTAAATACCAAACCTGAAGCACCTAAGCTATGCTTAGAGTAGCAAGGCAATCTCGATTTTTCTCCTTCAACAAGCCATTTAGTTAAAATTATGTGATCTTTGGTGCAATGATGCATCTCAAAATTAAAATTTGTAATGGCTGAGCTTAGTAAATAGAGATTATCTTTACTTAATGTCAACCATATAGCTTTACGTCCTTCTTTTTTAGAGTTAGCTAGAGTGTTTTTCATATAAGTCGTGTAATTCTTTTAATGGATCATATCTTCTTTAATGTGGAGGGATTAAAACTTATCAACATGCCCTTTTAACAACTTTTCAAATTTCTTTGGCTTGAGAACAAATTTTTAAATATCTTGTTTTAAACTCATTTTTATTTATCTATTTATTTATGGCCACTAATAGTTTATAAATGCAAAATGTTCTAAAAAATTTCAAGAGCTGGAATTAATATAGGTTATTTCTTAAAAGGTCTCTAATATTTGGATTATATTTTTCATAATTTCAAATATTTGGCATTAATTCACTTCTACCTTAAGTTATGATTATTCCCTTACTTTTATAATTTATAAATCTTAAACACTTACCAATAAATTTCAAAGATCGAAAACATGAAATTATTTTTCCCAAATAAAAATTTTGCACTTATAAACCTCAATTAGCCAGTTTAATCATCTTAAATTTTCCTATAATTACCAAACATTTAGCAAATGCTGGAATTGAATTTAGACATAAGTTAAGGCAATAATCCTTTTGAGCATTTACTAATTTCAGAGAAGGGTATTCAATTGAAGGAAATAAGTTTAGAACAGTTCCCTGGCAAAGATTCAGAGCATATCATAGCACATTTAGTACATTAAGACTTATATCGGATAATCTAGAATTTCATCAATTCATTCAGTAAAAATGATGAATACAAAGATTAATTTAATCACTTCACGGTATCCGAGATATTCGGAACTAGTAAAGCCCCTGGCATTCAAGTTTACCGATTAGTGATATAATAGCAAATCATGAAGCTTAATAGCAGCAGAACTCCCAATAAAACATGGAAGATTAGAATTCAGCAAAAGATTAATAGATAGAATAGTAGTAGTTGCAAAACAAGAAGACTTTCATGATTAACAAATGGAGGAAGTTAAGGAGGATAAACTAGAGCAAAATGTTCAAGAATAAATCCCACTTAAACAACCTTTACCATAGTAAATCTAAGCGAATTCTGAAAATCAAGAATAGGTCCCTTAACCACCTAATTCTAATCCATCAGCAGAAATTAGTATAGAATTGATTGATAAGACTATCACTAAATTGAAAGAAAAGAAGCAAAAAACTACTTAAGTTTAGAAGCAACAATTCCACAATATGATGGCTTAGTAAAAACTAAGACTACGGCATGATGCAGAATATGTAAATGGGATATGCCCCTATAATGGACCCCAATCAGTAGCAAACTTATTACCAGGATTAAGTGGACTAATTGCTTGCTGCTTAATATATTTACTAAAAGTAGCAGATGTATCAACAATAAATGATGAGAGGTATACCATCTCATTAATAAATGATGGGAGTTCCATAGTATAACTAACCCATGCAGTATTCTATGTAAATGTAACAGCAACCTATGATGATTTAGAATATGAATCACTAATTATCAATTCAACAGTAGGTTTAACAGTAATCATTGAAGAGTAAATCTTCAATAATTTAAACAAAGCTTAGCAAGATGATCAATCCTCCACCAGCTGAGGGTTAATAAGAAAACCAAAATCCGGAAGAAGAGATAGTTGAAGTGATTTCTCAGTAGGACTAATAACTTACTGATGAATAGCAACAAGTTTAGCTTTAAAATTCATAACACTCAAATAAAAGAAGCAAGAAGAGAATCGTGATGAACTAATCAGATGAGCTCAAATCAGACGTTCAATAAAAGGAAATAATAATTTAAGATGATACAATGATCTCAAAACTTAAACATGCAATCATTTCGTTCGATATGCCTCCTCATTTAATTGGTCTATGTTTTGGATTGAATGTACAGATTGTCAGATCGATCCAATATGAAGCTAGTTTATCAAACGAAAAGCCTGAAAAGTTTATTTTCCCCTACAGATTCATAACTCATAAGTATAATACAAATCACATGCTCTTGACAAGAAGACTTTCTCAACCAGTAATTGATCATTTTATAAGAAATATTCCTAGACATAAGTATATGACTTATGAAGAGAGGGCTCAAGAACAAAGTTTAAGTAAATTAAACTATGCAACTTTGAGAGCTTTGCATAAGCAATTTAATGTTCCCAAACAGCTCTAAAAAGATAATCAGCTCTAAAAATATAATACTTTCTAGTATAATCAAAACCCCAAAACCCTTTCAGTAGTTTGATTGAGTTTTTGATTGATAAAAGTAGACATTTAGTGCATACTTTATTAGGGTTTTAATAGGGTTTATGTAGGGGTTTAATGTTTAAATATTAGTAATTTAAGTGAGTATAACAAGCGAATTTTTAAAATATTTCACACAAACATAAGCTTAGAGTCATGTGGCAGTCCTCTGAATTTTATATTTCTAAGTTGATGTTTGATTATTTCTATTGTTTGTTAATTCTCTTAGCTTGGCTTGATAATAGTTGAGTACGCAAGTTCTCTGAGACCTCCATTTATTTTATTTTTATCGAGATATTGTTTGATTATCTGCTTAGAATCTCTCTCACCCCTGCAGCTAAAGTAATCGTTTCTTGGCATGTCGCTCTCTATTATTATTACTGCTAGAGCCCAGATATCCCATTAAGTGTCTCCATCTCTCCAATCTTCTCTCTCTGGGAAATATCCAGGAGTGCCGTACACATTCCTTATGCAGAGGCTTGCACTCTTTGAGCTCTGTTGAAGTCAATAATATAAACTCTAAGAGGCTGAAAGTTCATCATGATGTTCTCTGGCTTTAAATCTCTATGAACATAACCAAGCTTGTGAAGCTCTTCAATCCCCTCAACTATATGCTATACTATCTAGCCAATTTATCTCTGACATCTATTGTCAGATAAGAAATCTCTGTAAGCCATTTCAAGTAAAGGAAGCCTGAAGGCTACATGATCTTTACCAAGTAAAATAGCATCAAGCTAGATGATAAGCCTGCACTCATTTAACTTTGCCTTTTAAAGAGCATAATAATCATTAGCAAATTACATTTGGAACTTGTCATCAGCAAAGAATAATTGAAAGGATATATCTTGTAAGCATATTAGTCATCAGTAATGACTCTCTTCTCAATTTATCTTCAAGAGTAAGGTAGCTTTCTAAGCAAGAATCTAAGTCAATAATTTTTAATATAGGAATCATCATTGCCTCAATTTAACCATGATTTTATTGATCTCAGAGACTGGAAAGTTCTTGACTCCTTTCTTCATTTTAACTTACTTCTACACTTCAACTCTAAGAGACTCCACTGTTCTTGATCTTCTCTTTTAGAGGAATTTATTCCCTGTAGGTTCATGAATAAAGACAAAACTTTAATTGTTCTTTTTTCTTTAAGTGCACTTTGAGGCCTCTAGTATGAGAATATGGCTTCTCACAGAACTCACAGACATACTTCCCATCTTTCTTTTAATGCTTGAGATATAACCTTGGCATCGTTGTGTATGTCTCTCAAGTGTCTCTTATAAGTTGACTTGTAAGAGAAAACTTTATTGGATTCTTTGCATTAATAGTCAGCTTTGGTTGGTATTTATGAATGCTCTATGGCGGTTTGTTTAACCTCCTCCTCAATTTTAAAAGCTTCTTTGATAACCTCCTACTTAACTTATATTTAAATATCAAAGCTAGACTGGTCAAAGTTGTCATAAGTAGGCTCCCACTGAGTAAAAGCGTCTCTGGTCTCTACTTTTCTTGGTTGCTGGAATGTTAACTTTTATTGACATGATCCAAGTAATGCCGCTCTTCTTAATAGTTAGCGCTCATTTTAGTTTGCTGATATATTTTATTATAATAATGATAAAATATACCTTGATAAACTATAGTAGTCGAGTATATGACACTCTGGTAGATTCTTTGCTGAGAGGTAAAAAAATTAACTAATCATAAAAGACTCTAAGTTGACATATTTTATGAGAATTTTTAAACATTTAAGTAAATTAAAATACTCCTAATGAAGTTTTGTTTCTCTAGGAGGTCCTCCAAATCAAGTTTGAACTTAATTTGGAGGTAAAATTATTAAACATTTTTAAATTTAATATGCTTCTAATTAAGATTTAACCTTAGAATTTAACTCCTAATAAAGTTTGAACTTAATTTGGAGGACCTCCTAAAATAATTAAACATTATTAGGAGCAATTTAATGGAGATAGTTTGATAAAAATGGAAATCAATCTGTGAAACTTAGAGCAAGTTTTTCAATGCTTCTCCGCATATCTTTTCAAGGTTGACCTCCAGTAGGTCCTCCCTATTTAGTAGTAAGATTTTAATAAACTTAGAATTGACATCCATAATTTTAAATTTCATTAACATTTATAGAAACTGGAAAGCAAGATGGAGTTTATGAATGATGCAATGAAGAGAATTTAATCTCAAGATTTAATAGGAAAATTTCGAAGTAAAGAGGACCTTTATAGATATTTGGTATAGCAATGTAAGTTCTTAAGTAAGATTAATAAATCCATTATAGTTGGATTGTTCTTGCCAACTTAGGATGGAACTAAATTCTCATTCTTAAAAGCCTTACTGAGTGAAGAGAAAAAAGCTTTTAAGTC